>CM075692.1:65155729-65455729 GCA_037954015.1 Psophocarpus tetragonolobus | reverse complement strand
AATTTTTAGAAAAATGAGGATGTAAAACTTAATCATTGCTACAATTTGCTAAACTTGATTAAGTAGTTCAATTTTTCTTCAACAATGGAATAAACAAAAGTCTTCATTCCTTGCAAAATGATAGTAGGCCAATTTAGTTTTAATCATGTCACTGGTATAGTAAGAATTTGTCTGGTGACATAGTTCACAATGTTTCCATTAAAGGATGGAACAAAGAAAAAGGAATAGACTAGGCGAAAAATAGGATATACTAGCTAGTTAAAGCTTGCCATTACTTGCTAGATATAAAATTGTCATAAACTGATTGGCATGATGGAGAATAAAAATTAAAATTAGATAAGATACAAAAGAAAAACATACAAATTGGTTTGAAGATAAGATTGACAAATCAATATCATATTTGTTTGCTTAAATTAAATTTGACTAAGATGAAAGAATCATAAGACAAAATAAACAACTATAAATATTCATGGAAACACATGAATACTTAACAGAAATTAGTATGACAATTGAGAATCCAACAATCATACTCACAGACATGAATATATCTTATTACTTTACAAAGTTGTCAAAGTCTTATAACATATTCCCATATTTAGTTACCTTCCATATCTAAAATGCAGCTTATGCCTATATACATGAACCAAGGTCGCAACACTGGACCAGTAGAATATAGAAAGATTAGAAACATTCTGTAGGAATAACCAACCAAAATTTAGAGGAGGTTTCGATTCCAAGAGTGCTCAATCTTGGATATCATAAATTTGAAATAGACAAGATTACCATTGCACCTTTCATGCTCAATGGTGAACCTAAAAACTGGTGGAGGTTTTCTAGAGAACAACTTCAAGTTGAAGGGAGGCCATTCGTATGGGAGACCTTTAGGGAAAGACTTTTAGAGAAATATTTTTCTGAAGATCTTCGCCAAAGAAAGGAGATTAAATTCCTAAACCTCTGTCAAGGAAGCATGTCCATAGGAGAGTATGCTGCAAAATTTGATGAGCTATCCAGATTCTATCCTTATTTCAATGAAGGGGTGGATGAAAGCAGAGTAATTCCGAACATCAAACAAGCAATAGGATATCTGAAGATTTCCTGTTTTCCAGTTCTGGTGAATCAGTGTAGAATTTATGAAGATGACACTAAAGCCAACCATGTACAATGGAAGCAAGAAGGACTTCTAAGGGAGAAGAAGAATTTGCACTTCACGAAGAAGAAGCCATATACCGTCCTTCTCAATGGGCAAAACAGTTTTGCTTCTGCCAATACATTTAATGCGTCAAACCCCATCACTTGTTTTCATTGCGGGAGACCACACATGGCCAGAAACTGTACAGTCAAACCTGCAGTCTATTATAATTGTAGAAAACCAGGTCATTTCCACAATGAATGTCAACAACCCAAGAAGGAACCAAGCAATGCAAATAATAATGGGAAGAAGAGTGAAGATGGAAGGCTCAAGACGTCGAGCAGAGTTTTCACGTGAGTGGTATTGAAGTCGTTCAATGTGATGATCTAATTAAAGATAAATGTATCATAAATGGTCATCTCATAAATGTACTGTATGATTCTAGTGCTACTTATTCTTTTATATCATATGATTGCATGGAATTTTTGAAATTACCTTGTCTTTGTTACCTTATGACTTAACTATAACTTGTGGTTACTTAAATGCTAAACTTATCATAGACTAGGAATGACAACAGGTTGGAGAGGGCACGGGTAGCGGTTACTTGCCACCTGACCCACTACAAAAACTCGTCGCCCGTTATCCATTAAAAATCTGTTGGGTATCCGTTATAGAAATAATTTTATTAACTATGAAATTTTCATAAAAAAATTAGATTGATATCAATGAATTTTGATAATTAATATTTTAATTTGATTTATTTTTAAAAAATATTATCTTTTTTAACTTTTATATATATATATATATATATATATAATTTTAGTTTAGCAGATACTCGCGGATACGGGTACTATGATACCCGTACCTGTATCCGTTAAGGAGCGGTAGAAAGAAATCCGTATCCGCGAGTGACGGATACCCATTTATGCTATCCGTGCAGATATTTTCATAGGTTTTATACATAGATATTTGCAGACGCAGATTTATTTGTTATCCATATCATAGACTATTATTCCTTGAGTTTGTAACATACAATAAATTCAAGATTATCAATTAACCAAATTAGCTTCAATTAAACTATTGAAACAAATCCTCTATGAACATACGAACAATCAAAGATCTAAATATCATTTGCATAGGGTAAATTCTGCCAAGCTTTATCATCGAATTCGTACCATCTGAAAGTTTATCCAGAACATTGATAAAAGAAAGGGCATTATCTAAATAATAAAAATATATTATTGGTATTGTTCTTCCAATAAGCTAGAAAGGTAGGTAGAAAATCAGCGTTAAGATCAGAGATATATAATCTCCAAGCATTTGTCTCATAATTGTCGTACGTATTTTGAATTAATTACTATATGAAGTTACTGTACCCAAAAATTTGTTTCCAAAGTCACCTATTAACATCATATTAGATCATCAATTATAATGATGCTTTCAACCCCACCCTGATCAAGAATAAGATTCTTTATTACTTGTAAGAAACTTGATTTATCAGTAGCCCAATGGTAGAATTCTTTAACCTTTAAGTTATGGTTGTGGATTAAAATAATACAAGTTGTCATTCTGAGAAAATGATTGGCGAATATTTTCTGTCAACAGTTAGCGATATTGTATGATGCGAAGATTTCTACGAAGCCCATTTTCTTGAGTAACATCTTTGTTCGATCTTTGAAGGTACAGCTTTCTATGATTCACAAGCCTGGTTATTGGCTTCGAGAAGTTAAAGCTATGCGTTAGTTTTTTTCCTGTATTGCAGTATACAAATAAAAGGGTAACCAACAGTTTCATTCACCAAGCATATAGCTAATATACATTAATCTAGCAAACTGTTAATGTACTCAACAAGCTCAGATAAACTATTAATCTATCATGAGGTTTAGAATTTAAGTATGAGCAAGTTACATCTAATCCCCACATCCCAAGAATTACTTAAACAATTAATCTATGATAATGTGTAGAGTTTAAGTAACAGCAAGTTACATCCAATCCCCATACCTCAAAAATTACTTAAACTATTTAATAATTATTCAATGTACGAATGACAATATACAGACTACCTAAAAACTATTAATCTATTAAGAATGTTAGCCTACTACCTTTTTTCTATTGTTTCTTGAATGTAGAATTTCAGAAAGGATGTGAACAGTATGAAAAATAAATAAAGCAATAGAGCAAGCTGATGAACGCTGAAAATGATGCGACGAAAATAAAGACAAAAAACAAAATTAGTGTAAAAGAAAGATTGAGAATACAAACAAAAAAGTTAAGTGGATAATATAATAACTCTTAAGTGTTATTCTTTACTTGAAGGAATACTTTAGCTTCTGATGAGAGCCTATTACATCCAGTAATATAAATACGTGTCTTAGGTATCCAACTCTCATTCTCATTTACCACCCTAGTCTTGTATTTCATTATTTTTCCATTAAGAAAGATGTCATCAATTCCTCCTAATGATCCCTCCAGAGGGTGTGCTTCAAATTTCCCACAACCTGTTGGGCAACGAGATTTACTTGCAGCGGAAAATTTGGTGACTATGATTGCCCGCATGAATCTGAATGACCATATTGTGTACAGACCTAGTGATTTAAACTATGATATAAGGCACCCCCTAGTGCGTTGGGACACAAGACCTTATCAAGAGATATTCGCAAGTGGGTTTCAAGCAAGGGCTCAAGGAGACACTCTAGACAGCACCTACTACAATTTATATGACTTCATCCACAGTGCTGGTGCTCCTCTTGATCCAACTAGGCGTGCAACACATACCTTTGTTAGCACCACTCTCAACGATGCATGGCAACCAACTCCAAACATTGCTACCCTCCCACGCGGCGGTGGCATGACATTCTATCGCTATGAGATCTATGCACCTGGTGGCATTTGGGTTGCTGTCACCCTTGGGGATCGATATCGTCACCTTTCTCAAGCTGAAGTTTGTTTTGTCGGAGGGATTGCACCTCAATACATTCGTTCTTGTATCGAATACAGTGCCATACGTGACGTTGATTCAAGGTTAGTACACCTTCTAAATTTAAAATGACTATTTTTTTCTCCCTTTAGCATTTTACAATAAAAGCTTTAAACAACAGAAGTTTGTCTACGTGACATCTTATACTTTGTCATATCACCATCTCCTAGTTTGGTTTCAATAGAAAATAATAAAAATGAGTGAAAAATAAAACAAATGAGTGTATCACAGCTGTACTTGTATTCAAATATTTTCTCCTTGTCTATTCTATTCCCATCCATTCTATCTGTAAAATAAAACTTTTAAAGATTAGTATGTCAACATATTTTACTAACCGATATAAATTGATATAAATTCTAGGATAAGGTAGATAATTACATATAAATAGAATATTCTAAAATAATATATAAATAGTTCTAAAATTATATATAGATAAAATATTCTAAAATAATATATTATCACTCTAAAATTTTATGTAAATAGAAGATTCTAAAATAATATATATTTCTAGAATAATTGTATTGAAGTTTATAAATAGGTTATGTATGTAACTTTTGTAATTAACGAAAAAACTAGCAACTATTGCCAAGTCTATTTCACATGTACACCTTCCTATCCTTTTAACCAATTAAAGAAGTATCAATTATTTTGTAATTCTAAAACTTTCACCGACCAATGCTAACTATCACCGTTGTTTTAGAGTGTAAGTGTAGGGATTCTAATATATGACGTCCATCCCTTTGCATCCTTCTTTCAACTACTATGCTATCTTGTAACTCTTACTGAGGGACCAAATGTGTATTTAAATTTTAATATTTATTAAAATAATATGCTGGACAAATAAAACTTATTGCAGTGATTTAAGTGTAACATAAATTAATATCTTGTTTTGCAGCTATGTAAGCTTCATCCGTGAAGACACGCTAATAATAAATGGGCATTTCAATCCACAGGCATATCCATATGTTGAGGTCGTGCCTCTTTTTCCTATCCATAGTTATGTGGATGATAATGGTGTAGAGAGGGACCTGCCCGAAAAAGTTTATACACCTGACAAACAAAAAAGAGAAGTTTTATATGACAACAACGATGCTGCTCTTGACTGGTACAAAGATAAAGTATTGAAGGTTTCCAGTTATGTAGATGCTGCATTCCGTTCAACCAGGAATAACGAAGCCTACTTATTCATGAAAAATAAGTATGCGCTTATTAACTATGCTCCCGGAACAACGGATGACAAGATTTTGAATGGACCACTTCTTATATGTGAAGGGTTTCCATCACTTATTGATACACCGTTTGGGGAACAAGGAATAGAATGTGCCTTCGACACTGATTATGACACAGGATTCCCCTTTTATACATCAAAAACTGAAGCATTCATCTTTTCTGGCAACCTCTGTGCCTACATTGACTATGCTCCAGGAACCACAGATGACAAAATACTTTCAGGACCTATGACAATTGCTGCCATGTTTCCTTGCTTCAAGGATACAGTGTTTGAGAAAGGCATTGATGCTGCGTTTAGGTCATCAAGGAGCCATGAAGCGTACTTATTCAAAGGTGATCAGTATGCTCTCTTGGACTATGATTCGAAGAATCGCATTGCCATTCGCAAGATCACTGATGGATTTCCTAGCTTGTTTGGCACCATCTTCGCAAGTGATATTGATGCAGCTTTTGCTTCCCACAGGGAAAATGAAGCCTACCTGTTCAAAGGAGAATCATATGCACTTATCAATTTTGCTCCGGGTACAACCGATGATTACATCGTTGGTGGAAGAATAAAACCTATTCTACCCAATTGGTCTTCTCTCAATCCCATTTTGCCTCTCTACAATAATGGCCTTGTATCTCATGTTCATCACCATCAGGAACAAGATCACGAACCCGATCAGCATGATGACCTTTAAAAGTATTTAATATGATGGTGTTGTAAGAATAAAGACTTCAGTCGCTGATGTTTGGTTGCTTTATGTGATCTCCTGTTGTGCTGTTTCCTTTTATCATTATGTAATATATGTGTGGATATTTCTTGAATTTCTATCACGATGTAATGTGCATGGTTGAAGAATAAAATAAAACAATGTTGTTGATTTATGTTCATACAAAGGTTCCCTACTTCTAATTATGTGATGTATTCAATTAATTAAATCAGTGACTTATGAGATGCCAAGCCATAGTTTAGGAGAGAATAGGAATAGTTCTTTACTACTGCTGTTATTCCAAACAGAAAATAACATAATAATAAGGAAAAATGCAATCATTAACTCCTAGATAAAAGTAATGTGCAATAACAAACCAAAAAGAAACTAAAAGCTGATAAAAAGGTCCTATATTCTAGGAAAGTAAATAATGGACTCAATATCGAGTGAATGATTAAGAAATGTTGGAGAGTTGTGTTCTTCCACTAGAAGGATAATTCCTCTAATAACGTCCTTTTAAAACAAATCCTATGGTCATGCAAATGATGAGAATATTAATTATGAGCTTTTTTTTTATCCTGACAATATCATACATTCGAATTAAACAATGTTGGTACAAGATCCAAAATCGTATTAGAAGTCATATCCGTTCAAATTATCTATATACGAAGCGCATTCATTATGATTGCTGCAAATGTCATACAATTGTCTTAACTTTTTTCTCCTTCTTTCCCTTCTACAAATAGAGCACACCTTCAAATAGTCCTAAAGGAAAGGTCGTTTCACACGACTTTTGACCTTATAAATAGAAAATTCTCCACAAAGATGGCTGACGAAGAATAACGCAAAAACAAATACAGAAAATGATTATGAGTTGAAGATTGAGAAAGATAAAACCACGAAGAAAAAAAAATTCAAAATAGAAAACGGAACATCTTGTGAGAATCAATTCAATTTGTGTTTTTGCTTTTTAATAGTTAAATATTCTCCGTATGTTCATTTTCATGCTTTTGATTGTGAGAATTAAGAGTGACTCAATAAAACACAATACTAATTGAATGCTTAGGTTCAAGAAAAGTCTATGCGATTGCTAGAATTTGATAGAGAATAATTGTTTAATTAGCCACATAAGTGGTAAGATGAATACTCGGTTGTAATATGCATTACAATAGTGGAGCCCCTATAAAGGGAGACTGACATTGCTGAAGATTGAGAGAACCAGTTATACTTACAAGCGTTCACTCTAAGTCAATTTTCTGTAATCTTCACCGATACATTTATGTACCTTTTTGTTTAGTCAAAACCTTCATCTTTTGTTCGATTGAAAAAACAAAAGAAAGAATTCCATAAATTAAAATATAATATAATAGATTGAAAAAATATGTAAAAGTTAGTATTTATTTCTCTCTTTTTATTTTTTTTCTATTAATTAAATAAAGATTAAAGCATTCATTTCTTTATTTATTTCTCTCATATTAGGTAGAGCATATTGTGATTGGCGAACCTGTATAATTTATTTTGAAGGTTTATAACTCTATGTTATTGTTTATTTTGCCATCTTGTGCACAAATGTTTATTTTTACTTATAAGCCTAACAATGAGGAAACCAAAAGAATTATTGTATGATAATTTTAATCATTATTTCTATATTTACAATAGTTTTGTTTGAATTGCAAGTGTAATTTTTATTTTTAAATTTCAGTCAATGCTTGAGGATGCAGATGCTTCTCATCCAAAAGCACGCAAAAGCTAAGTTCAACTTAAGATGATGTATTTTCCCAAGTGTTTGGAAAAGATTGACATAGCTATGTGCATATATATGAGAAAGGGGTTGTACCTTTAGACTTATGGGATCAAAATCTCAAGTTCAAATACCAAAATTAATTGATGGAGTTCAAAGAATTGCTCAAGTTGAACTTCAAAGTATACAAAAAAAAGAATAAATTGAATTAAAGCTTAAAGAACAAGTGAAAGGTATGAAAGCTGAACTTTTAGATAGTTTCAAAATTACTTTTACTTAATTGCAAAACAATTTTTTAGGAGTAATAATTCTAGATTTTAGCAATATCCAAGATGTAAAAGAAGAGGTTGTTGATGAGGTATATTATATAAATTTTATATTAAGCTAATCATTGAATTAGTTTTCCAGTTAAAAGATTATTGTTTATAAGTAAATGTTGTGATAACAATTTGGTGTTAGAAACAAAGTGAGCTCACTTCTGTAAGCGAAAAAGGAAAAGAGGAGAAAACTAACAAGAAGCTAACTAAAAGGTGATTTCATTTTACTTATTTATGTCTTCAATTTGTTTTTATATTTATTTACTAATTTTGTTTATTCTATTATGAAACATATCCTACTATTTTTATCTAGGAAATAAGAAGATCTTAAGGCTAAAATGGTCTCACACAAAAAAATATGTTAATATATTCAAATATCTACTTTGAACTGTTCTTCTAAGTTTTGATTCTCCATAATGTGTTTCTAATTTTATTTTGTTAGTTTATTGACTAATAATAATCATTATTATAGGAAAAGATTTGAAAAAAAGCTTATAAAGAAGCAAATGATGATTTGGAGAATTTTCAAAGGGTAAGTGAAATTTAATAAATAGATAAATTTTTATTTTTTATGCCATTTACTAATTAACTTTTCTTTTGAAAAAAAAAAGGTTAATAAGTAGCTTGTTGAAGCTTGGAAGTCTATGACTAATGAAGTAACTTTAGGCATAATTTTTTTTTTACTTTTAAGCAATTTAATATTAATTGTATCATTTGTATAAGGCAAAGGACTCTTATTTTAATGTAGCAGCTAAACTTAAAGGAAAATTATATTTAAGTCTATTAAAAGAAATGTTATTTGTTTAATTTATTATCATATCATAGTTTTTATTCATAAAAATTATTATTTATGTCATTCTTTTTATTGATTATGAATAAGTAATTTATTTATTTTGTTTTGTTCCATTATGCTAACTGTTTGTTAATGATTTCCATCTAGCACAAGCAAAACAACTAATGTTATTCAAGGAAAATATAGGTAAATCCAAAGTTCATTTTGATAGGACTAACTTGGGTAAGTAGAAAGAAGAGAAATCTACAAATAAACAACATAAGAAACATAAGTTCAAATAGAAACTTTATTTTATTTCTTTGTTTTTTTTCCTTAGAAATTCATAATGTGAAAAATATTGCTTCAAGTCAAAAAGCTAGCTAAGAGGTACATAAACTCATATCTTTCATTTTTTGTAAATTCATAATATATATATATATATATATATATATATATATATATATATATAAAGCGTGTTGTAATGAAAATAATTTGAAAGCAAGAACAATTAAGAAGTTAAGACTTACAGAGGCACAGCTGGTTTAAAGCAGAGTTGTACAAAGAAGGAAGTTTATTTCAGATGGAAAATTTACAAAGGAGAGAGAGAGAGGAGAGGGATGGAAGGAGAGAGATAGATTTTAAGGCTCTGCCGAGCTGTGTCTATCCCCTCTTCTTCAATTCTATTTATAGAGTTACAAGGGCCGGATGCGAAGTCCAGACTTAAACTAAATTACAACGAATTTAATTATTTCCGTAAAGTCTTCCGGATAAGTCGCCGCTTTGTCTTCCACTGTAATTAAAAATTAATTCTTTCCGTAAAGTCTTCCGGATAATTCGCCACTTGGTCTGCCATTTCCGGATAAGGTGTCATGTGGTCTTCCACTTCCGGATAATGCGCCACTTTGTCTTCCATTAACTTGTCTTTATCTCGAATTTTTAAAAGAGGCCGACAACCTTTACCGTCTCTTTTGAAAAATCAAAGATTCCTGACAATCTGGCCGACAGAATTATTTTAAGTGGGTCCTCGTACTGTGATGACAGCTGTCTTGCACAGAACCGTTGTTTAGAATTATCGAAGAGCATTTACCAGGCTGCGAATCTTCTGGCAGGATAGGCATGGCTCTGTCAATAATTGCTAGTCCGAGTCTAAGTTAGGGTCTTGTGCCATCTGGATGGCATAACAGTCATCGGACAGTAATTCTTCATTGTCTTCGGTTTCTTCTTCAGAATCCAAAGAGGATAATACTTCGAGCAGTTTCTTTTTTAATTCTTTTTTATCTTTGGTCGAACCTACCAAATCTTCAATCTTTAAGGGAGAAGATGAAGTTGAAGCAGGAGTAATGGAAGCTTTAGGTGGAGAATTCTTGAATTGTCTGAACTTATTGTCGACATAGTCGATGTTAAACTTTTGCCACCAGAATACCTTCACAGTTAGGCAAACTTGTTTTGGGAACGGGTCGCCCATCTGATGATGAATCTGGTACTGGGGTTGCATCAGCCAACCAATTCCCATTTTTGACAAAAAACTAGTTAATTTGTATTTAGAAGGAATTGATAGAGATATTTCTTTAAAAATGTCGTACATTTTCACAATTCGAGAGGGTAAAATGCTTTTTACTGGACCAAAATCAATTACCCATTTAATAAACCAGGAAGGTAATCGAGTTGGTAATTCATTTTTAAAACTTATGTACCAGGAATGCTTGGGATTAGTATTTAAAAGAATTTTATTCCAAGTTTCTTGATAGTCAAAGTAATTAAAAGAGGTTGGCTTAAAAGGTCGAGAAAAGCCTTTTGGAGTCAACCAATTTTGGTTCCAATCAGTTGGACATAAAACATTTAAAATTTTTAATTTTGAGTAATTTGTAATAAGAGGATTTTTTGGATCCTTTTCGGGAATTAATTCAACCGAATGAGTATCCAACAAAATCATTTGATAAAAATTTAGGGTTTTTTCAAAATTATTGGGGATCCACGCCCATCCTTTTGGGCAAATTCTGTTAATAATGATGGAGGGCTCTTCTTCTTCCCATTCTGGCTCTATTGGGAGAACAGGAATACAAGGAGTTTTTATGTGGTAATCTTTCTGAGCATTTATAGGATCAGGAGTTTTAGACGAGCTAGGTGTTTTTAGGGGAGAAAAATCTCCTTTGGATGATAATTCTGAGGGGTTCTTTTTAGTCAAGGAAGAGGGTAATACTCGGGTATTATCGGGGGTATTTAAAGAGGACTTCATTGCATATGAAGGGGCCAAGTCGGCAATACTTAAGGGTTTTGATTTAGAAGTGGTATCTGTCAGGGCAGTTTTTCCTGAGGGTCTCATTGCGGCGAGGGAGTGCCCTGAAGAAATTCTCTAGTTAGAAAATCTGGAATAGAATTATTAATTCCTTTTATAAATTCAATTTTAAAATCAAAACAGGATAGAATACTTTGCCATCTGGCAAAAATTTGTTTAGAAACAATATTTTTAACGTCTTTTTCTAAAACTTCTTTTGCTGATTTACAGTCAATTCTTAGAAGAAATTCTTTGTTCATTAAATCATTTTGAAATTTATTAATACATAATACTATACTTAAAATTTCTTTTTTAATGATACTATAATTAATTTGAGCACCTGCCCAAGCTCCAGAGTGGTATCTTACTATTTGTTCTTTGTTTCCTGAAAAGGTTTGTTTTAAAATTCCTCCAAACCCTATTTCAGACGCATCTGTTTCTACAATTATTTTAGCATTAGGATGAAGGATTCCTAAACAGGGTAATGTTTTGACAAGATCTTTTATTTCTTTAATTATTTTAGTATGTTGTTCAGTCCAAGGCTTAGGATTTTTTCTAAGTCTAATAAAAAGGGGCTGACAGGTAATTCTTATGTTGGGAATTAAATCTGCTACGTAATTAATACATCCTAAAAATCTTTGTAATTGATTTTTATTTGTTATTTCATCAGGAAATTTATTTGCAAATTCAATACTTCTATTTATAGGGGTTATTTTTCCTTGAAATATTTCATGACCTAAAAATCTTATTTTAGTTTGACCTAATTTTATTTTTCTTTTAGAAATAACTAGACCATTTTTCTTTATTATTTCTTTAAATATCCTTAGATGTTTTAAATGCTGTTCTATCGTATTAGAGAATATTAATACGTCATCTAAGTATACCACGACAAATTCGGAGTAAGGATTAAATAGATTATTCATAATATTTTGAAATTCTGAGGGAGCATTTTTAAGTCCCATAGGCATTACATTCCATTCATAATGCCCAAAAGGAACTGTAAATGCAGTTTTATATTTATCTTCTTCCGCCACTTTAATTTGATAATAACCAGATTTTAAATCAAATTTAGAAAAAATTACTGCTTGATATAATCTTCCTATTAATTCTTGTTTATTAGGAAGTGGATATCTAATCCATTTTAAGACATTATTAAGGGGTTTGTAATTAATCACCATTCTTGGTTCTCCTCGTTCTATTTCAGAAGCATTCATAACATAAAACGCAGAACAACTCCATGGAGATTTACTTGGTCTAATTAATTTTTTATTCAAAAATTGCTGTATTTCTTTTCTGCAATAATTAAGAGTTTCTTTATTCATTTGTACTGGTTTTGCTTTAGTTGGTATTTTACTTTCATGAAATTCTTCTATATATGGTAATTTAATAGTAAAATACTTTCGATCCCAAAAAGCAGAGGGAATTTCAGCACAGATTTCTTTTTCAAAGTTTTGTTGAAGGATTTCAAAAGTCTTTTTTATTAACTTATCATTTAATTGTTTTTCAATTCTTTGATATTTTATTTCTAATTGTAGTTTATAAATTTGTTCATTTTTACTTTCAATTTTATTTATAAAATTATTTTCAGTTACATCTTTTAGGGTTAAGACTTCTTTTGATTTAATTGGGTTTATAAATTCAAATAGATGATTTTTATGTTTTATTCCTTGAGTTGATACTTCAAAAGGATATATTTGAGTTAAGAAAGGAGTACCCAAAATTATTTCTTCGGTAATATCTTTAGTTAAAATAAAACTATTTTTAAAACATTTTCCTTTATTACAAATGCTATCATTAGATAATTTATACTGAACTTTTAATTTAGAATTATTAGCAGTGTATAATTTTTGTAATGATTTTTCATAATATTGGGTAGGAATTAATCCTTCTCTTATACAATTTAAATCTGCTCCTGAATCAACTAATGCAATAAAATTTTTATGAAATGAATTTCCTATGGAAAGAGCTATTTTAATTTGCCATTTTTGTTGAAGAATTTTTATTTGATTAATTATTTCTGTTTCTTCATTATTGGAATTAGAAGTTGAACCAGTATTGTTATTAAATTGTTCGGTTAAATTTTCTAATTTTAATTTTAATTCCTTTACTTCTTGTTTTAAATCTTTTATTTCCTTTTGCAAATCTTTTATAGTAACTGGTTTATTTAAGGAATCCATTTTTAAAATTTCTGAAAAATTGTATCCTATAAATTTTTCTTTTTCTTTAGATTCTTTATTTAGTTCTTGTTCTATCATTATATTTTTTAATTTTAACAAATATTCTAATTTATCTTCTTCATTAGCCATTTTATCTACCATTTCTAAGGCTAATTTCGTTTCTGCTTTAATCATATTAAGTTTAAAAGTACAATTACAATTTTCTATATTTTCACAGATATGAATATCTTCATTTTCACTAGTAGAGTCTTCAACTAATTCATTATTTTCAATTAACTCTTCTTCTTCTTCTTCTGAAGATTCTTCTTCTAATATTAACAAATTAGCTATTTGCTCTTTTAATTCTTCACTCATGTTTAAAGCTTTTATTTTTTCTTTAACTCGGCAATCTTTTTTCATATGCCCAATTCTTCCACATTTATAACAGACTATATTAGATTTATTAGGTTTAGTGACTTTTTTGGGAAATTTTTTAAAATTACTTCTCTGAATGGGCTAAGGGTTTTTAAAATTCTTTTGTTTTCTTAACTGTCTTTTTCTTTTTTCAGAGGGAGGAATAGGCTTTTCATACCCATATTGACTACAAAAATTACCTAATTCTTTTATTCCCATTTCTTGATTTCTTTTAATTTGATTTTGTAATTTAAGAGTGTCACAAATTTCTAAACCTATTAATTTGGTAGCTGTACTTAATCTTCCATAAGTTAAATCTTTTAAGGGGATATCATTATATAATCGAGGTAGACTTTCTCTTACCTTATCGGCAAAAGTAGAAGGAAGTCCAGCCAAAAATCTTTCTTTCCAAAATGCTTCTCTACAATCAGGCCTAGTTAAGACTAAGGTGATAAAATTATCGTGGTACCACCTAAAATCTCCTAGGGTTTTACACCTAATTGTGTGAAGAATTAATGATATTCTTTGATCAAATAATTGAGGATCTCCTACAAAATTATGAATAATGGCTAAAATTAAGGTTTCTACCATAAGAGGCATTACCTGATCGGCTTCTTGTTTTACACTATTCATTATATTAAACCTTTCTTCTTCGGAGAGGTAATGATCCCACCAACCTTTTAATTGGCCAGTGAACCCAGTTACTAGCAGCTTAACCGTAGTAGCCGCATCTTGTTTAGTTCTATAGGCTGAGGCTGCCATGGTCATTTCATTGGTTTTTCTTAGGATTTGCATTTCAGTTAGCCCGTCTATGTTCCATTCATAGATACTAGAGCCATCAAAAGAGGATGGTGACTCCAGCTCCCATTCTTCAAACTGAATATCAGGGAGAGTAGGCCTATTATAATAATTTCTCATAGTGGGTCTAGGGGTAGGACCTAAAGAAGAGCTACTCCTAGCATTTCTTCGTAATTTATTGACTTTAAATAAATTATCGTCAAACTGTTCTCTATTTATTTCACCTAATTCTTCATCGGGTATTATTATAGTATTGACTTTATTAATTTTTAAAGCATCCAATTTTTTATTTATTTCATCTAACATGGAATCTTTTCCTAATTTTATATGTTTTAATTCCTCTTCTGAGAATTTAAATGGTTTAATTAAAGATCTTTCTAACTTTTTAGGGGGAAATTCTTTATCTATTACTTCGGTAGCAATTATATGAACAAGTTGATTCGTATAATTTAACTGAGTATGTAAGTTTTGAATATCTTTAATATTAATATCTCTTCTTTCATTTATCATTTTAAAAGGGGATGCTATTACTTCATTATTTTGAATATTAGGAAATTTTACTTCTTCTAATGGGGGAATTATACTGATAATATCTCCTTTAGATGTTTTCCATATTTTTTCAGCGGTTTTTAAAACATTTATTTGAAGCTTATTAAAACAGTTTTCCGAGAACCAATTAAAAAAGGGAATATTTTCTTCTTTTTCTTCTAAATAATTATAGTAATTTTCTCGGTATTCTCGTAGTTCTAGTTGAGAAAAATTTTCAAAGAACTAATCTCTTTTCTCTTTATTATCAGGATTTAAAAATTCTTGTTTTAATAAGTCTTTATTTATTTCAAAATTTTTAATAACATTTAATTGGTTAAATTCTGACGGACCAGGTGCTGATTCATACTGGGGAGAATTAGGGTGATGTTCAGTTTCTTCATATTCTGGTTGGGGAACAGTAGGATCCGACCTTACTTTCAAATTATTTTCATTACAACACGCTTTCAAATGGTATCAGAGCCAAACCAGAAAATTTTCGCTGAAAATATATAAGTATGCTCTGTGGTTGCGACTAGTTCGATCTTCCACAACAGAAAGTTTTCTTGTTCGAAGTCTGTGAAATTCTGCATTCTTGATCTTCATAATTAACTAAGTTTTTAAGATCTTCATCTTTAACTTATATCATTTTCTGTAAACTTTTAAAAGCAAGTTTAATAATCCAGAACACGATCTAGTAATTAGGATGAAGCGTTGGTCAGCCGGTAAGGGTGGTCCCGGTAGTCAGTCGTAGGAGACGCAGTAAATCCGTTGGTTTAGCCTGGTGGTCCCGGTTCGTTCCTAATTATCTCAGAACAATGTCTAGATTAATAAAAATGCTTTCAAAAGGTAAAGAAAAGATAGATGTTAACAATGAAGAATCTGAAGAAACTAAGTTAAATATGATCCATCACGAATTAAGAATTCCTCAAATAGAACATGAATTAAATAAATGGAATATACCTAAATTAGATATTAAAACTATTTATAAAACTTCGTTTAAGGATATGTTTAAATCAGAATATATCATTAAAACAGTTGAAAAAGAAATAGATTTAAAATCTACTCAACAAGAAATTCCTTTAATATCAAATCAATTAATCATGGAACACATAAAAGAATATCGATATTTACACATAGGATCAATTCAAATAGCAATTAAACCCCTGTTCAGACTAGGTATGGACATGCCGTTACTAGCCATCCTCAGGGACAATAGACCCAAAGACTTTGAAAATCAAACCCTAGCCTTAATGGAAACTAATTTACATCAAGGCCCGGTCTATATTAATAATTATCCTAATTATTCAATCGCCCTAAAAAGTCTTCATGAAACAAATAATAACATAATTTTAACTATTAAAATTCTTGAAGAAAAATGGAATCATAGTTCTTTCCCCCTAACTATAGCATATCGATTATATTATAAGGCAATGAAAACTCAATTAGCTCCAGGAGCCTTAATAATGTCCCCAAAAGACGTAACTACTATGTTATTAGTAAATCCAGAAAAGGTTAACGCTACTGTTCCAAGAACTTTAAAACATGAAGAAATAACTTTAGGATTAAAATGGAAATTAGACGAAATTCTTCCTCCAGAAAGATTAGAAAATCCTGTTTTAAATAATATTATTGAATTTAGAGATGGGGCCGTAGAAGTAGCTTTTGCCCCCTTAAGAAGATCACTTTCATATAGATCTCCGCAGACCTCTTTTACCACAGCAAGAAGGTCTATAGATAGATTCGGGTTCTCTATACCTAGGTCTTTGCAATATGTGGGAACAAGGTCGGATCCTACTGTTCCCCAACCAGAATATGAAGAAACTGAACATCACCCTAATTCTCCCCAGTATGAATCAGCACCTGGTCCGTCAGAATTTAACCAATTAAATGTTATTAAAAATTTTGAAATAAATAAAGACTTATTAAAACAAGAATTTTTAAATCCTGATAATAAAGAGAAAAGAGATTGGTTCTTTGAAAATTTTTCTCAACTAGAACTACGAGAATACCGAGAAAATTACTATAATTATTTAGAAGAAAAAGAAGGAAATATTCCCTTTTTGAATTGGTTCTCGGAAAACTGTTTTAATAAGCTTCAAATAAATGTTTTAAAAACCGCTGAAAAAATATGGAAAACATCTAAAGGAGATATTATCAGTATAATTCCCCCATTAGAAGAAGTAAAATTTCCTAATATTCAAAATAATGAAGTAATAGCATCCCCTTTTAAAATGATAAATGAAAGAAGAGATATTAATATTAAAGATATTCAAAACTTACATACTCAGTTAAATTATACGAATCAACTTGTTCATATAATTGCTACCGAAGTAATAGATAAAGAATTACCCCCTAAAAAGTTAGAAAGATCTTTAATTAAACCATTTAAATTCTCAGAAGAGGAATTAAAACATATAAAATTAGGAAAAGATTCCATGTTAGATGAAATAAATAAAAAATTTGATGCTTTAAAAATTAATAAAGTCAATACTATAATAATACCCGATGAAGAATTAGGTGAAATAAATAGAGAACAGTTTGACGATAATTTATTTAAAGTCAATAAATTACGAAGAAATGCTAGGAGTAGCTCTTCTTTAGGTCCTACCCCTAGACCCACTACGAGAAATTATTATAATAGGCCTACTCTCCCTGATATTCAGTTTGAAGAATGGGAGCTGGAGTCACCATCCTCTTTTGATGGCTCTAGTATCTATGAATGGAACATAGACGGGCTAACTGAAATGCAAATCCTAAGAAAAACCAATGAAATGACCATGGCAGCCTCAGCCTATAGAACTAAACAAGATGCGGCTACTACGGTTAAGCTGCTAGTAACTGGGTTCACTGGCCAATTAAAAGGTTGGTGGGATCATTACCTCTCCGAAGAAGAAAGGTTTAATATAATGAATAGTGTAAAACAAGAAGCCGATCAGGTAATGCCTCTTATGGTAGAAACCTTAATTTTAGCCATTATTCATAATTTTGTAGGAGATCCTCAATTATTTGATCAAAGAATATCATTAATTCTTCACACAATTAGGTGTAAAACCCTAGGAGATTTTAGGTGGTACCACGATAATTTTATCACCTTAGTCTTAACTAGGCCTGATTGTAGAGAAGCATTTTGGAAAGAAAGATTTTTGGCTGGACTTCCTTCTACTTTTGCTGATAAGGTAAGAGAAAGTCTACCTCGATTATATAATGATATCCCCTTAAAAGATTTAACTTATGGAAGATTAAGTACAGCTACCAAATTAATAGGTTTAGAAATTTGTGACACTCTTAAATTACAAAATCAAATTAAAAGAAATCAAGAAATGGGAATAAAAGAATTAGGTAATTTTTGTAGTCAATATGGGTATGAAAAGCCTATTCCTCCCTCTGAAAAAAGAAAAAGACAGTTAAGAAAACAAAAGAATTTTAAAAACCCTTAGCCCATTCAGAGAAGTAATTTTAAAAAATTTCCCAAAAAAGTCACTAAACCTAATAAATCTAATATAGTCTGTTATAAATGTGGAAGAATTGGGCATATGAAAAAAGATTGCCGAGTTAAAGAAAAAATAAAAGCTTTAAACATGAGTGAAGAATTAAAAGAGCAAATAGCTAATTTGTTAATATTAGAAGAAGAATCTTCAGAAGAAGAAGAAGAAGAGTTAATTGAAAATAATGAATTAGTTGAAGACTCTACTAGTGAAAATGAAGATATTCATATCTGTGAAAATATAGAAAATTGTAATTGTACTTTTAAACTTAATATGATTAAAGCAGAAACGAAATTAGCCTTAGAAATGGTAGATAAAATGGCTAATGAAGAAGATAAATTAGAATATTTGTTAAAATTAAAAAATATAATGATAGAACAAGAACTAAATAAAGAATCTAAAGAAAAAGAAAAATTTATAGGATACAATTTTTCAGAAATTTTAAAAATGGATTCCTTAAATAAACCAGTTACTATAAAAGATTTGCAAAAGGAAATAAAAGATTTAAAACAAGAAGTAAAGGAATTAAAATTAAAATTAGAAAATTTAACCGAACAATTTAATAACAATACTGGTTCAACTTCTAATTCCAATAATGAAGAAACAGAAATAATTAATCAAATAAAAATTCTTCAACAAAAATGGCAAATTAAAATAGCTCTTTCCATAGGAAATTCATTTCATAAAAATTTTATTGCATTAGTTGATTCAGGAGCAGATTTAAATTGTATAAGAGAAGGATTAATTCCTACCCAATATTATGAAAAATCATTACAAAAATTATACACTGCTAATAATTCTAAATTAAAAGTTCAGTATAAATTATCTAATGCTAGCATTTGTAATAAAGGAAAATGTTTTAAAAATAGTTTTATTTTAACTAAAGATATTACCGAAGAAATAATTTTGGGTACTCCTTTCTTAACTCAAATATATCCTTTTGAAGTATCAACTCAAGGAATAAAACATAAAAATCATCTATTTGAATTTATAAACCCAATTAAATCAAAAGAAGTCTTAACCCTAAAAGATGTAACTGAAAATAATTTTATAAATAAAATTGAAAGTAAAAATGAACAAATTTATAAACTACAATTAGAAATAAAATATCAAAGAATTGAAAAACAATTAAATGATAAGTTAATAAAAAAGACTTTTGAAATCCTTCAACAAAACTTTGAAAAAGAAATCTGTGCTGAAATTCCCTCTGATTTTTGGGATCGAAAGTATTTTACTATTAAATTACCATATATAGAAGAATTTCATGAAAGTAAAATACCAACTAAAGCAAAACCAGTACAAATGAATAAAGAAACTCTTAATTATTGCAGAAAAGAAATACATCAATTTTTGAATAAAAAATTAATTAGACCAAGTAAATCTCCATGGAGTTGTTCTGCGTTTTATGTTATGAATGCTTCTGAAATAGAACGAGGAGAACCAAGAATGGTGATTAATTACAAACCCCTTAATAATGTCTTAAACTGGATTAGATATCCACTTCGTAATAAACAAGAATTAATAGGAAGATTATATCAAGCAATAATTTTTTCTAAATTTGATTTAAAATCTGGTTATTATCAAATTAAAGTGGCGGAAGAAGATAAATATAAAACTGCTTTTACAGTTCCTTTTGGGCATTATGAATGGAATGTAATGCCTATGAGACTTAAAAATGCTCCCTCAGAATTTCAAAATATTATGAATAATCTATTTAATCCTTACTCCGAATTTGCCGTGGTATACTTAGATGACGTATTAATATTCTCTAATACGATAGAACAGCATTTAAAACATCTAAGGATATTTAAAGAAATAATAAAGAAAAATGGTCTAGTTATTTCTAAAAGAAAAATAAAATTAGGTCAAACTAAAATAAGATTTTTAGGTCATGAAATATTTCAAGGAAAAATAACCCCTATAAATAGAAGTATTGAATTTGCAAATAAATTTCCTGATGAAATAACAAATAAAAATCAATTACAAAGATTTTTAGGATGTATTAATTACGTAGCAGATTTCATTCCCAACATAAGAATTACCTGTCAGCCCCTTTTTATTAGACTTAGAAAAAATCCTAAGCCTTGGACTGAACAACATATTAAAATAATTAAAGAAATAAAAGGTCTTGTCAAAACATTACCCTGTTTAGGAATCCTTCATCCTAATGCTAAAATAATTGTAGAAACAGATGCGTCTGAAATAGGGTTTGGAGGAATTTTAAAACAAACCTTTTCAGGAAACAAAGAACAAATAGTAAGATACCACTCTGGAGCTTGGGCAGGCGCTCAAATTAATTATAGTATCATTAAAAAAGAAATTTTAAGTATAGTATTATGTATTAATAAATTTCAAAATGATTTAATGAACAAAGAATTTCTTCTAAGAATTGACTGTAAATCAGCAAAAGAAGTTTTAGAAAAAGACGTTAAAAATATTGTTTCTAAACAAATTTTTGCCAGATGGCAAAGTATTCTATCCTGTTTTGATTTTAAAATTGAATTTATAAAAGGAATTAATAATTCTATTCCAGATTTTCTAACTAGAGAATTTCTTCAGGGCACTCCCTCGCCGCAATGAGACCCTCAGGAAAAACTGCCCTGACAGATACCACTTCTAAATCAAAACCCTTAAGTATTGCCGACTTGGCCCCTTCATATGCAATGAAGTCCTCTTTAAATACCCCCGATAATACCCGAGTATTACCCTCTTCCTTGACTAAAAAGAACCCCTCAGAATTATCATCCAAAGGAGATTTTCCTCCCCTAAAAACACCTAGCTCGTCTAAAACTCTTGATCCTATAAATGCTCAGAAAGATTACCACATAAAAACTCCTTGTATTCCTGTTCTCCCAATAGAGCCAGAATGGGAAGAAGAAGAGCCCTCCATCATTATTGACAGAATTTGCCCAAAAGGATGGGCGTGGATCCCCAATAATTTTGAAAAAACCCTAAATTTTTATCAAATGATTTTGTTGGATACTCATTCGGTTGAATTAATTCCCGAAAAGGATCCAAAAAATCCTCTTATTACAAATTACTCAAAATTAAAAATTTTAAATTTTTTATGTCCAACTGATTGGAACCAAAATTGGTTGACTCCAAAAGGCTTTTCTCGACCTTTTAAGCCAACCTCTTTTAATTACTTTGACTATCAAGAAGCTTGGAATAAAATTCTTTTAAATACTAATCCCAAGCATTCCTGGTACATAAGTTTTAAAAATGAATTACCAACTCGATTACCTTCCTGGTTTATTAAATGGGTAATTGATTTTGGTCCAGTAAAAAGCATTTTACCCTCTCGAATTGTGAAAATGTACGACATTTTTAAAGAAATATCTCCATCAATTCCTTCTAAATACAAATTAACTAGTTTTTTGTCAAAAATGGGAATTGGTTGGCTGATGCAACCCCAGTACCAGATTCATCATCACATGGGCGACCCGTTCCCAAAACAAGTTTGCCTAACTGTGAAGGTATTCTGGTGGCAAAAGTTTAACATCGACTATGTCGACAATAAGTTCAGACAATTCAAGAATTCTCCACCTAAAGCTTCCATTACTCCTGCTTCAACTTCATCTTTTCCCTTAAAGATTGAAGATTTGGTAGGTTCGACCAAAGATAAAAAAGAATTAAAAAAAGAAACTGCTCGAAGTATTATCCTCTTTGGATTCTGAAGAAAAAACCGAAGACAATGAAGAATTACTGTCCGATGACTGTTATGCCATCCAGATGGCACAAGACCCTAACTTACACTCGGACTAGCAATTATTGACAGAGCCATGCCTATCCTGCCAGAAGATTCGCAGCCTGGTAAATGCTCTTCGATAATTCTAAACAACGGTTCTCTGCAAGACAGCTGTCATCACAGTACGAGGACCCACTTAAAATAATTCTGTCGGCCAGATTGTCAGGAATCTTTGATTTTTCAAAAGAGACGGTAAAGGTTGTCGGCCTCTTTTAAAAATTCGATATAAAGACAAGTTAATGGAAGACAAAGTGGCGCATTATCCGGAAGTGGAAGACCACATGGCACCTTATCCGGAAATGGCAGACCAAGTGGCGAATTATCCGGAAGACTTTACGGAAAGAATTAATTTTTAATTATAGTGGAAGACAAAGAGGCGACTTATCCGGAAGACTTTACGGAAATAATTAAATTCGTTGTAATTTAGTTTAAGTCCGGACTTCGCATCCGGCCCTTGTAACTCTATAAATAGAATTGAAGAAGAGGGGATAGACACAGCTCGGCAGAGCCTTGTAACTCTATAGGGATTGTGTTTATCTTCTTTAGATAGTCCATGGACTCATACCTCGTGACATAATTGTAATGTGTTCAACATGCCTATACAGAATTGCTTTTGGTTTCTATATTTCTAGTAGTGGATGAACTTAACCAAGTTGTGTAGGAACTTTTAAATTAATATGTCGAAAATGAAATTGTGTAATTAAGCATCCACACTACACATGTAACTTGCTGTGAGCACTTGTGGCTACTCAGATAACAGCTTGTTGAGGGATGAAATAGGGTGGTGGTTAGACTGAATTGCCTCTCATCGATGTTTTAGTCTTTATATCCTTCAATTAGGCATACATGATATAACTATAAATTAAGTTTTATTACGGATTAAATTGTTGGTTTTTAACAAGTTGAATTCAAAATACGTGGAAATTATGGATTTAGTGAGTTCCACTTTAATAACACATAATGAAGCTTACCTAGCAAGTTAATGTTAATATTAAAGGTGAGTTTTAATTTTCCTCTTGTATACATTGAAGAGTTTTATTTGTTCGGATATTTGAATAGTAGACTTGGGAATCTCGAAAAGGATGTGGAGGGGATGCTTGTGTGTGTGTGTTTGTGGGTGAGAAAAATATAACTTCTCATTATTTTTTAAAAGAAAATTGTGGCCTTAAAATCCACAATTCATAGTATAGTTAGAATGATGTTATATATGCACTTAGATACATTGAATAAATTTGGTATTAGATGTGTAATTTTTATTTTAATATTTGTAATTTTTAGTTAGTTAGAATTGTTGTACTTGTTATTGCCTTTCGTACTCATACATGTATTCTCTTTCTTAACCAAGTGTTGCTAAACTTTAATATACAGTTGAGTTCACTAAATTGTTCATTTCTAATGTGTTGTTAGAAATAGTGTTTAGAACCTTTTATCGTATTATTTCTTAATAAACTGCAATGAGAGATTGACACCTTAAAAATTATGTAATGATTCAATGACAATATAAACTTTGCAATTACTTAGTTTTGGACATATTGATTACTATGTAATGAATTTTAACATGTCTTATAATATTTCAATTTCAAGTTTATATTTTTATTTCCTTGAATCTTTTTTTCATTCTCCATGACTTTTTATTACAAAATTTATTTATTTTCATATTAATTTATGTTATAGTGTGAAAATTATCTAATATTTATTAAAATTATATTATATTTTTATTTTATTTTAAAATTAACAATTTATTAAAATTTGTTAAATGTTGCAAAACATTTGCAATAGAAATATTTTTATAATGTTGCCTCTATTGAAAAAAACTGTTACTGAATATTTTTAGTGATGTTTTTACAATGTTGTCTTTTTATTAAAAGAAAATTACTGAAAGTTTTTATTAATATTTTTATAATGTTACTTTTCCATTTAAAAAATATTACTAAAAAATTTTAATAAAATTTTTAAAATATTATATTTCTATTTAAAAAATATTAATAAAAACTTTTAGTAACATTTTTTTAAATGTTACCTATAATATGTAAAAATGTTACTCAAAATCATTAGTAATATAGGATATTCACCATATTTTTGAAAATGTTACTAAATTTTATTAGTATTATTTGTTCATATTTTAGTAATATTTTTTGAATGTCAGTAAATGTCATACATGTAGTAGCGACAAGTCAAGCCTTGGAAGTCAAATTAGTCAAAATATGTACGACAAGTGTATGTAAGACAACTCTTAAATGCTTGGGATTATATATCTCTGATCCTAATGCTGATTTTTTCAGCCTGTCTTATTGGAAGAATAACATCAATAATATATTTTTCTTATTCAGATAAGGAAAGGCACATTGGTTTATCGATGTTCTCGATAAAATTTTATATCGTACAAATTCAATGATAAAGCTTGATAGAATCTACACTAAGAAAATGATATTTAGATCTTTGATTGCTACTATGGTCTTACAGAGATTTGTTTTGATTAGTTTGAAGCTAATTTTGTTAATTAATAATCTTTAATTTATTATGGGCAGATCAATGTTAAATGGGAAGGGCTTACCTAACACATTTCATGTAGAAGCTATCTGCATTGAACTCTACACACTCAATAGTTGTCCAACTAAGATAATTCAAGACAAGACTCCAATTAAAGCTTGGAGTGTTGAAATCCTTGGATCTACTTGTTATATACATTTTCTAGGTCAAAAAAGACACAAACTAGAAAACAAAACTATATAAGAATTTTTTTTGGGTATAGTACACAATCAAAAGGCTATAGAAACTACAACTTGCAAACAAAAAAACTCACCATTAGTCAAGATGTTGAAATTGATGAAAATGCTTCTTGGAACTGGGAAGAAGAAACCATTGCCAGAAGAAATATTCTAGTTTTGTTGGAACAACCTCAAGAAGTTCAAGAAGTGATAGTAGAACTAGGTACACTTTCATCACCTTCCCAACAACAAGATTCATCTATAAGGTCTACTCTAAGAAGAGTAAGATCTTTGGTGGATATATATTATACTCGTAACATGGCCATACTTGAGCGTAAATGTTATGAAGAAGCATAAAAGTAAGAGGTATGAATCAAGGCAATGTAATAAGAAATGAAAATGATTGAAAAGTATTATACTTGGGAGCTTGTAAATTGCTCACATGAAAAAGATATTTGGAGTTAAATGGTCTATAAGACAAAACTAAATCTCAATGGTACTACACAAAAACATAAGGCTAGATTAGTTGCTCAAGAATACTCAAAACAACATGGAATTGACTACAATGAAACATATTTCCTAGTTGATTATCTAGATACAGTTAAAGCCTTAGTAACTCTTGTAGCAAAGAAAAGGGTGGAACATCTACCAATTAGATGTCAAATCTTCTAAATGGTGTGCTTGAGGAAGAGATGATGTGGAGAAACCATGAGGATTCCTAAGCAAGGAAAATAAGGCTAAAATTCTTAAATTAAGAAAAGCCTTATATGACTTGAAGCAAACTCCTTGGACATGTTATAGCGAAATTGATCAATACTTAGCAAATCAATGATTCAAGAGGAGCAAGAGTGAGCCAACAATATACATCAAGACTCATGGACAACATGATACTCCCACTGTCTCCTTATATGTAGATAATTTTATCTACAAAGGAAATAATATAAAGATGCTGGAAGAATTCAAAGAAGAGTAAGATGTATGGATGCAAATCTATTCAAGGTCGAGATCAGATGTATGGATGCAAATTTATTGAAGGTCGAAATCAGATGCATTGATGCAAATATATCACTATTCCATTCATAACAAATGAGTAGTTCCAAAAAGATGATGGGGGACGAGAAGCTGTGATGTGATCTTTGATGATCACGTGCCCAAAGGATCCTTTCTAAGGTCACTTGGAAGGGAAATGGATTTATGGAGAGGAAAAGAATGGGGTGAGGCGCCACAAATACTAGGTTTGATAAGCCAAAGGGGAGAGGTCACAAGGGAGGGGTCCCTTGATAACTCTTAGAAGCTCTCACAAAGGAGAATGGGGGACACTCAAAGGTAAGAACCTCAACCAATATGGTCTCTAGGATTAAATTCAAGTGTAAAAAATACAAGTGAGGGAGGAGCTCTTATTTATAGAGGTAGCTAACCTCTTGAACAAGATAACCTAAAAAAGAAGGGCTAGGATTAAAAGGAGACATCTAAGGGAGGAGAATTGAGAAACAATTCCCTCTTTAGATCATCAAACTTGGTGCCCAAGTTTCTCAAACCAAGGGCCAAGATTCTTTCTTATTAGCTTAGGGGGTTTATGTAGAAAAGAGGGGTGTAGATATGAAGGCTACCCCTTATTTCCTTCATAAAGACCCAAAAAGCTAAATCCACCCTCTAAATTCCTAAGACACCTCCTAAAAATAAAAAATGGACTAAATACATGTCCCAAATTAAATTCTTAATGCTCCTCAAAATTAAAATAAAGGAAAATTATATTTTATTAACTAAAGTCCCTAGCCTAATATCTTCACTCTCCATAAGAGGTGAAGTCTTCCTTTGTCTGCAAGGGCTAGGTCTTCTTCAATCCTTCTAGCCATGGCCCTAGTGATAGGTCCTTGGCTAGGCATGGTCACATCATCTCCTCCCCCTTGAAGAGGATTTGACCTCAAATCCATGGGGTCTTCGTCATTTTCAGCACCTACAAATGGAGACAAATCAGAAACATTAGAACTGGTGCTTACCCCATAATCCTCAGGCAGATCTAAAACATAGGCATTATTACCGATCCGCTCAAGGATTTGGAAAGGTCCATCTCCTCTAGGGCTAAGTTTGGACTTCCTTTGAGAAGGAAATCTATCATTTCTCAAGTGAAGCCATACCCAGTCGCCCTTTTCAAAGATGACTTCTTTCCTCCCCCTATTGGCGAAAGTGGCATCTCTCAAGGATTGGCGCTCTATGTTAACTTTAACCCTCTCATGTAATTGTTTTACAAAAATGGCTTTTGCCTCTCCTTCTTTATGCATGGCAACAGAAAGAGGAAGAGGTAAAAGATCTAGAGGAGTACGAGGATTAAAGCCATAGACCACCTTAAAAGGAGAATGCTTGGTGGTTCTATGAACCACCCGGTTATAAGCAAATTCAATGTGGGGAAGGTACTCATCCTAAGACTTATGGTTGCCTTTAAGGAGAGCCCTAAGAATAGTGGATAAAGATCTATTCACCATTTCTGTTTGCCCATCAGTTTGAGGGTGACAGGTAGTGGAAAAAAGAAGTTTAGTTCCCAGCTTAGCCCAAAGAGTTTTCCAAAAATGGCTAAGAAACTTCACATCCCTATCTGACACTATTGAAGAGGGTATACCATGCAATCGGACAACCTATTTAAAGAAAAGTCTTGCGATGTTGCTCGCATCATCGACTTTGTGGCAGGGAATAAAATGGGCCATTTTTGAAAATCGGTCCACCACCACAAATATGGAGTCTGCACCTCGTTGGGTTCTTGGGAGCCCAAGGATGAAATCTATGCTAATATCCTCCCAAGGTGCAGAAGGAGCAGGTAAAGGTGTGTATAGTCCATGAGGAATTGCTTTAGACTTTGCTTGCAAGCAAGCTATACATTTAGAGCAATGTCTATGGACATCTCTACGCATATGGGGCCAAAAGAATTTCTCTTGTAAAAGCATAAGGGTTTTTTAAATCCCAAAATGCCCCATGAGCCCACCTTCATGACTCTCTTTTGTAAGTAATTTCCTAATTGATCCTTGGGGTATACAAAGCTTACTCCCTTTGTAAAGATACCCCTCACTGATAAAGTACCCATCATGGGCCTTTAATGCAAATGCAGATGCAGAGGTAGCAAATATGGGGCCGAAATCCTTATATGACGGATACATAGCCCGAATGTCATCAAATCCCAAGATTTTTGCACTCAAGGATGAATAAAGGGCATGACGCCTAGAAAGAGCATCAGCCACCACATTTTGTTTTCCTTTCTTGTACTTGATGACATAAGGGAATGATTCAAGATATTCCACCCACGTTGCATGCCTTTTGTTCAATTTACCTTGACCCCTCAAATATTTTAGTGACTCATGGTCACTATGAATGACAAACTCCTTAGGAGCAAGGTAATGCTCCCAAGTTTGAAGGGCCCTAATTAGAGCATAAAACTCCTTATCATAGGTGGGGTAGTTGAGGGGGGAACCATTGAGTTTTTCACTGAAATACGCAATGGGGTGCCCTCCTTGCAACAAAACAGCCCCCACACCTACACTAGAGGCATCACATTCAACTTCAAATGTTTTAGAAAAGTCAGGTAATGCCAAGACTGGTGCATGGGTCAATTTATGTTTAATTAGCTGGAAGGCTTTCTCTTGTTTCTCACCCCAAAGGAATGGAACTTCCTTTTTCACCAAATCATTTATTGATGCGAAGAGCGTGGAGAAGTTAGGCACAAAGCGCCTATAAAATCCAGCGAGACCATGAAAGCTTTTGATCTCTGTCACACTCTTTGGGGTGGGCCATTCTTGAATAGCTTTTATCTTTTCGGGGTCAACATGAACCCCTTTTGTGCTAACTACAAAACCTAGGAAAACTACACTATCTACACAAAAGGTGCATTTTTCTAAGTTACCAAAAAGATGATTACTCCTAAGAAGAGAAAAAATATGCCTTAGATGTCCTAAATGATCATCTAGGTTCCTAGAGTAAACTAAAAATGTCATCAAAGTAAACTACACAAAATTTACCAAGGCAATCCCTCAGTACATGATTCATTAAGCGCATGAATGTGCTTGGGGCATTAGTTAGCCCAAAAGGCATAACCAACCACTCATAAAGACCAAATTTAGTCTTAAAAGCAGTTTTTGATCCTTATTTGGTGGTAACCACTTTTAAGATCTATTTTTGAAAACATTTTACCCCATGCAATTCATCCAACATGTCATCAAGACGGGGGATTGGGTGTCTATATTTGATGGTGATGTTGTTGATTGCACGACAATCAACACACATCCTCCATTGGCCATTCTTCTTGGGCACTAACAAGACTGGCATAGCACAAGGGCTTAGGCTCTTTTGAACCCAACCCTTCTCCAATAGCTCATTCACTTGAGACTCAATCTCTTGGGTCTCCATGGGGTTGGTCCTATAGGCAGGTCTATTAGGTAGACTTGCGCCAGGCACCAAATCAATTTGATGTTCTATACCCCTAATGGGAGGAAGTCCTTTCAGAACCTCATTAGAGAATATGTCATCAAATTCTTTTAAAATATCTTGAACCCCTTGAGGAAGGTGCTCATGTGCATGGGTTGTGGCAGTGCTCTCAACAGAAGAATGCAAAATGGGAGAAGGATTTGATGCTTTTTTGCAAAAGAGGAGATAAAAGGGCTTGTTAGTGAAAGGAGCTTCTTTTAAATCACGTTTAGTAGCAAATAGGCTCCTTTTACTAATATTCCCTTTCGAAGGGGCATCACCTTCCGACTCTCTCTCTTTACCCTTTTCAAGCTTTAAGGGTAAAGCTTGTTGTGATTTTTTTTGTTTTTGTTTTTCCTCAACTCTTTTCTTTTTCATCGCAAATTGATCCTCAGCCACTTGAGAAGGTGACAAAGGATACAATTTGAAGCGTTTTTCATTATGGGTGAGAATTATTTGGTTAGAGTGACCATGGTGAATAGCTTTTTTGTCAAATTGCCATGGTCTCCCCAACAGGATATGACCAGCCTCCATAGGAACTATGTCACAAAGAATCTCATCATTATAAGATCCTATGGAAATTGGAACCATAAATTGTTCATTGACTACCATCTCCCCTTGCCCATTGAGCCATTGCAATTTGTAAGGTTTGGGATGGGGCATGGTAGTCAAGGCTAGCTTTTCAACCAACCTAGAGCTACAACAGTTACAATTGGAGCCACTATCAACAAGGAGAGAACATACTTTGTCATTTACTTTACATCTTGTATGGAAGATGTTCTCTCTTTGTGACTGGCCAAGCTCTAGAGGTTGGCTTCCAAGAAGCCTTTGAACCATAAGGAGGTCCCCCTCATAAGGAAAAGCTTCCTCATACTCTCGTTCAAAAGTATGTCCCCCTTTTTCCTCACTCTCACTAGAGGAGGAAGATGAGCTATTCTCACTACAAATGTCTTGTACCCTCATCATCATGGTTTTATTGTTAGGGCATTGAGAGGCAATGTGGCCTCTCCCAAGACATTTGAAGCATTTGATACTACTTTGCCTCTCAGTAGGCTTAGTAGTAGGGGTTTTTCTCTCTACATGAGGTGCTTTTGTATCTTGAAAATGCTTGGGTTCCTCTTTGGGAAAACCCTTGAAAGAGTTTCCCTTAAGTTGGTCTCTCTTTGAGTAAGAGGGAGAATCTTTTTTAAAGCTTTTTCTCTTGAGTTGATTCTCAGCTCTTACACAAAGTTCTACCAACTCATCAAGGTTTGAGTATGAAAGAAGCTCTACCTTATCTTTAATGTCAGAGCTTAATCCACACAAAAACCTAGCAAGGGTGGCATTGGGTTCCTCAATGATATTGGCCCTTAGTATGAGAAGCTCCATCTTTTGTCTATACTCCTCAATGCTTAGGTTATGTTGCCTAAGTCTTTGGAGCCTATCCAAAAGATCCCTCTCATAATATAAAGGAATGTGCCTTCTTCGCAAACAAGTTTTTAAATCATTCCAGTAGCGAATGTCAGGCATTTGTTTACGGGCCCTATCTTTGACTAACCCATCCCACCAATGCAAAGCAGAACCTTGAAAACTAAGGGAGGCCAAAGGTACTTTCCTTTCTTGCCTAATTTCATAGCATCGAAAGAGTTGTTCCACTTTGACTTCCCAATCTAGGTAAGTCTCAACATCTTCCCTACCATGAAAATGGGGTAGGTCTACCTTTGGTTCCCTAGCATGATTTATGTTCTCTTGAGGAGAATGATGATTGTATGATGAATGAGAGTGATGCTTATGTTGATTTCTATAGTATTCTTCTTCACTAGAGCTAAAATGCCTAGATGGGGATCTTATGCGAATTCCTTTATTTTTTCTATCACGCTCCCTCCCATCTCTCCTCTTACTCTCTTCTCCTCTCCTTCTCTCTTCTTCCTCTTTTTCTCTTTTTCTTTCTAGTTGTTTCCTTCTTCTCCTTTCTTCATCCTCTCTTCATCCTCTCTTCTTTCTCTTTGCCTTCTCTCTTCTCGCTCTTTTTTCTCTTTTCTCATTTCCAACATCTCTTTTTTTAACTCCTCCTTCTCTTTTTGTTTTTCCTTTTCTTTTATTTCTTTTTTTCTTTCTTTTTCTTCTCTCCTTTCTTGTTCTTTAGCCATCCATTCCCTAAATTCTAAGTTAAGGTTTTCAAGAGTGTCTCCCTTGGAAGGTTTTCTTTGGTTAACACTCTTACTTGATGAACAACTATGTGCACTAGAATGTGTGTGGGAAGTCATGGTGCTTGGATGCTAAAAACTAAAGGGTAGGCCAAAAACCTTTTTTTTTCAAGCAAGACTCCTCTCTTTTTTTTTTGTTTTCTCATCTAAGGTGGCTTGATGAGTCTTTGGAACTCTTAGCCTCAACATGTTTTTTCAAAATAACATAAAATAAAATAAAAGTGCAAGAATGTAAAAGAGAAAGGGCTCTAATCGTGCTCCTAAGTTGTTGAAGGAAATGTACCACTTCTCCCTTCTTCACCTAATTAACGAGGAACTACACTAAAATTAACCAAAATTATTACAAACCAAGGGAGGGCCTTAAGGGCACTCAAACTCCCAATCTAAAATTAAGTATACACAATACAAAGAATAAAAAAAAAATAAAACAAAGTCTTCACTCCAAGCTTTTTTGGTGTTTGTCTCGTTTTGATCAAGTCCCTTTGAGTTGCATCAACCCACCCCAAGAATGCTACCCTTGTTTCCTCTTGTTTGGACTTGCTAAAATTTTATATATGGAACATTTCCCAACCTTTCCTTACCAAGGCCAAATACAACACAAGACAACAAACAAAGGTGAATAACAAAACAAGGTTCACAAATCCAAGTGGATAGATTAAACAATGACAAACTCAAAGAAGTAAAAAAGACAAGCAAGAAAACATAAGGCTCACAAAGGAAGGTAGCACACAAATAACTTTCCTAGATTAGCTCTAAGAGTAGAGATGAAAAAAGACTCAAACAAAAAAATGAAACCAATAGTTGCACACTTAATAAAATTTAAGTGACCAAAAACTAAAAAGCTTACTCAAGTAATTTTTTTTTTTGAATCACAATTGGTTCCTCATATCAAATGTTTCTACTATTAGGTACACAACTTTAAATTTGTCTTTCTTTTAAGTTCTTTATCTTCTTTTTCTTTTTTAACTTGAACTTTTTCTTCTTTTTTTTAACTTTTTCTAATCTTTTTGCTGCACCTAATAGCTTGTTGAATTGAAATTTTAATGAGGATGCTTGAAATAATAACGCTTGAGTGAATAAGCACAAAGTAAGGTCACACAATTTTCAAGCAATGCATGCAACTAAAGGCAAAACAACTTAGTAGTTCCAAATACCACTGAACTAATGGTGCTTAAGGAATGATTTAGGGCTGATTTTGAAGTAAATTGATTGCTCAAATTACTAACACAATTCACCCAAGCTAAAATTCCATAAAGAGACACCAATAGTGAAGGTAAACCAAGTGGAAAGCTACTAATAATTCAACATAAAACAAGAAACATATAAAGATTGAATCGAGCAAATATTTAAGAACAACAAAGAGATTAATATGCTTGAACTAAAAGCATAAAAGACTTAAGAGACTCAACAAGAGGTTCACCTCTTAGGAGCTCAATTCAAAATGTTTTTGAAGGCTTTTTTGTAAAAATTTTAAGAGGCTAAAACCTATGGAATTTAAAGGAGACAAAATAGGAAACTAACATGACTAGTATTTGACAAAACACAAGATTAAGAAAAAATAACCACCTAAAAATAGAGCAAAAATTTCAGCAAGAGACTCAAAACAAAAGGCACAACAAAGTGGCCAAAGTTGATCACCATAATGGTGTGGAAAAATCCTCAACCATGTGGGTTTAATGGTCATAAATTCTTAGGCACACTTTAACATAAAAAACCAAGGGAAAATTAAGCAACTTGAACACGAAAATAAGATGCAAAAAAAGGGACAAATAAAATCGCATCAAATTAAATGGAACATAGGCGCATAGATAGAAAACAAAAGCGCATATAATAGCAAGAATAAAAAGCTATACTACTAGACAATAAAGGAAATAGAGATGACAAAAAATGAAGGACTTTAAAATAAAGAGATCAAAGAGATAAACAACAAAGCAAAAAAAATTGAGTAAGAACGTGACCTTTAGAAAGTGGCTCTGATACCACTTGATGTGATATTTGATGATCACGTGCCCAAAGGATCCTTTCTAAGGTCACTTGGAAGGGAAATGGATTTATGGAGAGGAAAGGAATGGGGTGAGGCGCCACAAATACTAGGATTGATAAGCCAAAGGGGAGAGGCCACAAGGGAGGGGTCCCTTGATAACTCTTAGAAGCTCTCACAAAGGAGAAAGGGGGACACTCAAAGGTAAGAACCTCAACCAATATGGTCTCTAGGATTAAATTCAAGTGTAAAAAATACAAGTGAGGGAGGAGCTCCTATTTATAGAGGTAGCTAACCTCTTGAACAAGATAACCTAAAAAAGAAGGGCTAGGATTAAAAGGAGAGATCTAAGGAAGGAGAATTGAGAAACAATTCCCTCCTTAGATCATCAAACTTGGTGCCCAAGTTTCTCAAACCAAGGGCCAAGATTCCTTCTTATTAGCTTAGGGGGTTTATGTAGAAAAGAGGGGTGTAGATATCAAGGCTACCCCTTATTTCCTTCATAAAGACCCAAAAAGCTAAATCCACCCTCTAAATTCCTAAGACACCTCCTAAAAATAAAAAATGGACTAAATACATGTCCCAAATTAAATTCTTAATGCTCCTCAAAATTAAAATAAAGGAAAATTACATTTTATTAACTAAAGTCCCTAGCCTAATATCTTCACTCTCCATAGGAGGTGAAGTCTTTCTTTGTCTGCAAGGGCTAGGTCTTCTTCAATCCTTCTAGCCATAGCCCTAGTGATAGGTCCTTGGCTAGGCATGGTCACATCAAGCTGATGCATCACATTATAGGTGTTTGATCAGAAGTCAATTATAACTCGCAGTCACATGACCAGATATCATGTACACCACATCTTTTATCAAGATTTATGAAATTAACCAAGCAAAATTCACTATGGAGCTAGAAATAAATTCTATGACATTTACAAGTAACAAAAGGTTTTTGGTATATAGTATAAAACCATGACATACTTTAGGTTGATTGGCTACACTGATAGTGATTGGGTAGGATCCCTATATGACACCAAGAGTACATCAAGATATGCCTTCTCAATAGGTTTAGAATTTTTTTCTTGGGCCTCAATGTAGCTAGAGATAGTAGCATTATATAGTAGAAGCAAAGTACATAGCAATTGCAAAAACTACAAGTTAAGCACTAAGGAAACAAAGTATACCTAAAGAAATGAGTGAACAACAAGAAGGATAAACTATAACTATTGCAACAAGTCAATAATAACAATGGCAAACAATCTCATTCACCATCATCAAACAAAACACATAGCTATCAAGTATCATTTTATCACAAAAGCATAAGCAAATAGCACATTCAGATTAGTATTGTAGACTGAATATTAAGTTGAAGATATATTTATGAAGACACTACTAAGAGCCAAACTTGATGCAATTACTAAGTGTGCTTAGAGTTTATGAAATTTGTATCTAGGAAAAGTGTTGAAATCGCTACAAATTTTAAGAATATTCAAGATAAGAAAAACGACTTTTAGAAATTACATATAGTTAATAAATTTATCTTGAAAATAGTTAACTAGAAATTACTAGAAAAACGTACAATTGTATAAGGCACATTCTAAAAACTTTTTACCTTCATTGTGAGGTTAGGCATAACATCTATAAATAGGATGTTGGAGTCATGTATATGTAAGTCATAAGCTATTGAATAAATAAAGTTTCTTCCAACCCCTAAATATCCTCTTATCATTATCAACAACTAACCAACATTTTTCAACACTCCTAAAATTTTAACACCGTTCAACATAATTTTGGATGTAATGGTGATAACCAATATGTAGTATAAATGAAAGTTAATAATCTTCAGACTCTTAGATAACTTGTACTACATATATAATGTGTAGGTAAATGTGTAGTGTGGGTGGATTTAACAATGGATAAGGTGGAAGGGTGAAATGGTTGTGGTTTAGCATCTCTAAGTTTATCGACAAAAAAATTAGTGAAGCTAATGGCTTGAACAATAAAGTATGGGCGTAGGATAGTAAGTTCACAATGAATATCAGTAATTGTAACATCCAAAATCCTAATACTATTTATATCTCTTTATTCACTTAATTTAATTCATTTATGATCATTCTTCATAAATTTTTTATAAATCAAAATACTAAATATGAATTTTTTATCACTACATAGTCAATCTAGCATCATATACATCTTAAATTAGTCAAAATTTCAAATCAAATATAACATGGCATATGTAACAGTAGCTCACCAGTGAATCCTTTTTCACTTAAAAAATTTCTAACATATTAACTACATAGATACATTGCATGTTCTTTCTAGTTAAAACATCATTAATTCATAATTCACACTACACATATACATAACATGTCATTTATTAGTTAAAACATAACTAATACATATTCTCATATATAACATAACTCCAACCAATATAACTTAACAATTTTCAGAAATCTTTGTACATGCTTAAAATATAGCTACTAATTTTGAATAATATCCATACATTCGACATTCTCAAAAGGTTCTACCTTTGTATACACATACATATTTTACATACATTAGCTTAAAATATTTTTATCACAAAACAAGTAATTTTTGTTGCTGCCTTTGATCCTCCACCAACCCTGCTAGTTCTGACTTCCACCATCATCGCTGATATTTGCTTCTATGCAAAGCATATTCATCACAATCATACAAAATACAGAAACACTGCAAAGGTAAGCATATGATAAAAGACATATTATTATTATATTACAATTATGCAATCTCATAGTATAACAACCAATCAATCATACTTATGCTCCACCTAAACATGAGCACTCATAAAAAATCATTCACACTTATGCATCACTGAACATAAACACTCATAACCAATTAATCACACTTATACTCTACTTGAACACAAACACTAACAACCAATCAATCACACTTATACTTCATTTGAACATAAGCAAGCACAATAGACAACTGATGTTTCCCAAAAAGACTTACTACATTGAATTTGGATACCAAGGTATCAACTTATCTGACTTCCACCACACTAGTATCTGGTATTTATCTAACACATCCAATAACAATTGAAGTCTGACCATACTCATTGAATAACCAACTAATGTCTGATGTATCATTGTCCGAAATAGGACCCTAACACAACATCATATTGTTATCCGAATATATCTTGTTATGTAACATCTAGGCATGACAATCAAACCTGGATCTGCGGGGACCGACCCAAACCCACCCTAACTTTGACAGGGAAAACTAAGTTTATGCCCACCCTAGCCCCCGCCCCAGCCCCCTTTTTGTGTAAAATTAAACATATACCTTTTGTTTATTGACTCTATTCTAACCTAACATAGTAATCTTTTACAAATTAAATATTTACCCTTTGTCTATCAAGCCTAACAACATTCCACTGCTCCCCTAGTTCCCCACGAAGAGTAGAAACTCCCCTAGCTTCGTCTCACACTGAGAAATCACAGTCAGAGATCAGAAATAGCATAGGATCGTTGCTCTCTCCCTCCCTCTACTTATTATTATTGTCTCTATGCTTAATTATGTTTCTATTCTATAATTCTGGTGTGAGTGCTCACAATTGCTTTTCTAATTCATATTTTAATTACTACTTTATTGCACTTGCCATATGCGTTAGGAGGATCTTCATGGTCTTATTAGCCTATTAGGAATTGGATATTCATATTTCAAGAAACTAATTAATTAAATCTCCCATCCAAGAGAGTGGACCTAAAATGATAAAAAATTTACTAGACAATAGTAGAAGCAAGTCATAGTCATAGAATTAGGGATGCATACATGTTTTATTATATCCTCGTGGAGAAATTTAGCCTTTTCTTGAATCTCCACCTACCAAACCCCAATGGGAATAAACAAAGTAGTTAAATGGCTAAACCCATTTTCTAAGCTCTGACAACATATATTCAGGTATTGACAGTAAACTACACAAATCCAAAAGTTAGATTTCCAATTAATGATTTTTAATTATACTAATTTTCAGATTTTTTTATTTCTTGTAGTCATCATCTGATTAGGTAATTTTTATGTTCTTTTTATGTACATTTTCTTCTTTTTAATAATATTAAAATATTACTCTAAAAATTATTAAGGATATGGAAAACATGGATTTGTCTTTTTCTTTTTTATTTTCTTTCTGCTTTTGCTTCTAAGGGACATTCTAGTTGAGATATAATGAAGAACTACGCAACCTGGTTACAATATTCAATTTGTTAATATAATAATATTTTTATGTTGATATATATATAAAAGAGAATATACTGCTTAATCTTTTGAGAGCAGGTTGACAATAGAACTTTAATTTGAGGCTTTAGAAAACCTCTCATCAGGTAATTGCTTTAGCAATTTTGTTGTCTTGTATGTTACTAATCCATCTAAATACATTTGTGCAGTATCTATCAATTTTTATTTATCTAATAATAAATAGTTTCCTCATTTTGATGGATTAAATTGCTTTGCCCTGTCAATGTGAACTTCGTTTCAATATCCAGGTAAGTTAACTTGCCTAATAATACTACACTTGTCTTTATTATTGTGTAATGATGTAATCTATGATATATAATTATGTATTTTATTTTGCCTTAATATTGTTTTTTCTTAAATCTTAAGAGTATCAATTATTTTATAATAGTATAGTAATAACTGCTCAAATTTGTTGTCACCTTTTTCTAGCATCATCACATGCCCTCACCCATTAACCATTTGACTCTTTGATTAGAGATTTGCATATCACATCTGCCTTGCCAGAATGCTAGCCAAAATATGCAAAACTAAGATTGCCTTGCCAGAAATTTCATGGAGGCACAAGAGTTGGCAATGGAATCTGCTATGATGGTCTGTCATTCCAAGATTGCTTTTGGAGGAGCGACATCATGATGCTTCTGCTATCCTGCAACTATAGCCTTATTGCATGTGAGCTATGATTTTCAGAGCTTGTCATGCACTTTTCTTTAGATATATTTTTAGCCATGGAAATTTCAGAGCTTGTGACATAATGTTTAATTACATTTTTGTGCTGGATAAATAAACAGTGCCTGCCACGGGATTGTTGTTTAAACTTTTTTAAAATCCCACTGTCACGGTAACTTTTTATCAACAAAGAGAAATGTAATGATTACGGGCACCACAAAGTAATTGCAAGTTGTGAGTATGACTCTCTATTCAAAACTATATTTTTACTGTGGTATTTGAATTTGACATGCTTAATTGAAAAATATTTTTCTATAAAAAAACATCAGCAAAGATGGGCATTTCACAAGAAAGTATATACCAACCAAATTCATATGCAAGCCCAACTCTTGACATTCCAACTCTAAATAGCGATGAACCTACTTCGGCTTCAGCTGATTTACCTCAACTACCATAGGATGAGATTGTTAATAACTTGAACATGAACATAAAAATACAAATAAAACAAAATGAAGTAAATTGAAAAGTGAGATTTTGAAGCATTTTGATAAAATCAAAGTCAATGGAGAAGATAAGGCGAAATGAAAGTATTGAAAGAATTTGTTAAAAGAAAAATCTAAAAATGGAACAAAGCATTTGTGGCAACACAATGCATGTTTTGCATTACAAGTTGTTCTTAAAAGGAAAAGAACAAACTTTTATTACTCCAAAGGCTAATCAAGGTAAGTAAGAGTTGACCATGCATTACTGGAAACTTTTTTTATTAATTTAATCTCTTTGTGTATTAAAAATATTCTTTTAATGGTCTGTCCTTTCAATCAAGATAAACAAGACTTAAGCATAGAGATTTATGACCCATAAAATACAAGGAGGTTACGGGCTGTTATGATTATTATGCATGAGTATCCACTTTCAATTGTGGATCATGTGACTTTTAGGAGATTTTTCATAACTCTTCAACTAGCCTTTCAAATCCCCTCCAGGAACACAATGATGAAATAAATTTTCAATATCTACAAAGAAGAGAGAGTTGTGGCTTTGAATATATTAGATAACCTTCATGGAAGAGTAGCTATTACATCAGACATGTAAACATTAGACAATAAAAAAAGGGAATACATGACCATCACTGCACATTATATTGATGATTCTTGGAACTTACAAGCTCAACTTTTGAGGTATTTTAAATTTTTTAGAACAATTGTATATTAACTTTTATTTTGTGGCATGTGTATGATAAGTGATCTTAATCTAATGTATATACATATTTTTATTTATATTAGGTCCATTTATGTCTCTGCTTCTCATACAAGTGATAAATTATGTAATGCATTAATTGACTGTTTGATGGATTACAATATTACACAAAGTTATCCACAAAGTTGAGAGTGTTACTAACAGATGTATGTGTTGCACGCCTAGTTGGATCAAGAGTAGCATTAGCATTGTTGATGAAGTCACCTAAATTATAGTATATGTTGTCAGGAGTGTTTCCTTGAGGACCATTTGCGAAAGTCTCTTCATAAGGTCTTGTGTCGTAATGCACTAAGAGGCGTCCTATATCTATGTTTACATCACTTGGTCTGTATACAATTTGGTGAATGTGGTCATTTAGATTTATGTGAGCAATCAAGCTCACCAAATCTTCTGAACAGGTTGTGGAAAATCGGAAGCACACCCTCTAGCGAGATCATTAGGAGGAATTGAAGACATCTTTCTTAATGGAAAAATAATAAAATACAAGACTAGGGTGGTAATTGAGAATGAGCGTTAAATAATGCAGTTGGCTGCTAAGACACCTATTTATATTAGCAATGGGTGTAATGTAATAGAACCAACGTTTCCTTTAATAAAGAAGTAGAAAAGAATAAGCTCCTATCGGAAGCTAACGTATTCTTCAAGTAAAGAATAACACTGAGAGTTATTATATTTATCCATCCAACTTATTAAACTGTACTTTCAATCTTTCTTTTACACTAATTTTTTCTCTTTATTTTTGTCGCGTCATTTGCTGCATTCATCAGCTTTTTTCATATATATTGCTTTATTTATTTTTCATACTATTTTCATCCTTTCTTAAATCCTAAAGTCAATAAACAATAAGAAAAAGGAAGTATGCTAACAGTATGTACGGGTTATCTAAGATCCTGAATAGATTAATAGTTTTAAGCTAGACTGCTTACTGTGCTTACTGTCATCCGTACATTGAATAGATTAATTAATAGTTGAAGTAATTGTTGAGGTTTGGGGATTGGATGTAACTTGCTGTCACTTAAACTCTAAACATTATCATAGATTAATAGTTTAAATAATTCTTGGGATGTCGAGATTGGATGTAACTTGTGGTTACTTAAATCCTATACCTTATGATAGATTAATAGTTTAGGCTTAGTTGTTATCTAAGGTGCTGAGTACATAAACAGTTAGAAGATAGATTGCATATGAAAAAATTATTCTTGGACATCCAATATAATAAGTCATTAGATACCACTATAATAAAATATACCTTTGAAAACCATATAACAAAAACAAAATTATTTATATATTTTGGTAACATTTTATACTAGTTAAATAACGATTATGTTAGTCAGAAACATTAATATCATTATTCCTTGATCACTTTGTTATATACAATGAATGCAGGATTTATCAGTTAACCAAGTTAACTTCAACCTGATTCAAACAAAACCTGCATTACTACAAAAAGCAGTTTCTAAAACGCTGATTTAAAACATTTTTTTGTAGGCGTTTTAATAAAAGACATGGTGGCATGTTCGTAAGTTTTTTAAGTTGTGTACATCGTTAAAAAGATGTAGTATATATAAATATTAAAACACTCATTGTAATAATCGTTATATTTTATTTTATTTTAAAATAATTATTTCAAAACTGGTCTAAAAAGCTGGAGCAAAATATTTTACATTGATATGATGCTTTTCCCATTCCCGCCCGCGCTTCGACACCAAAAATCCTCTTGAGAAAACCGTATCACCTTTCTTATGCACCGCAAAGCTCGTTTGTGCTCCTCCATCATCAATGTTGGGAGAGGTTGATGAAGCTGTGGTGGTTGTGGTGGTTGAGTCACAAATGATTGAGGATAATTGCGCCGATAATAGAATTCCTTTTTCCAACGTTATAAGCAAGATTCTTGTTAAGGTTATTGAATAATACAAGAATCACATTAAGGTCAAAATTGTCGATGACAAACCTTTCCAAGATGAACATAAGGCCTGGGACATTGATTTTGTTAAGATTGATCAAGCCATGCTCTTTAATATCATTTTGGCGAGTTTTTGTTTTCTCCTTATTTTGCATTTTTGTCTATTAGTTATCGATTTTTGAAAGATTGAGAATTTGTAGTGCTCGTTTGATGTGGTTGATTTTGTGGTGTTTTGACTTTGTTTCCAACAAGGCTGATTTTATTATATTGGAGAAACATATTTCATTTTTCCTTCTTATGTTCTTCTCCTACGAGTGTTAATGGAGAAGTTTATTCAAACAGGACTAATTTCTAAGACCCTGATTCCTTCTCTCCTGTGCTCAAATAAAAGGTTCTTTATTTTCTCAAATATATTGTAGGATTATATTTATTTATCTCGGGCAGAGCAGAGGTTTAAGATAGAATCAATTAACAATTTGTCTAACTCATTAATTTGAGATTTTTATTACTGCCCTTTAAAGTTTAACTATCCACCCTTTCAACTTCACAGGAACATATTGTTAGATTGAATAAAGAAAATGGTTCATTAAAACGAAATTTGGAGGCTACAAGTATAACGTCTGCAAATGGTCCTTACACAATCAAGGTAATTTTATTTCTAATTCAAACTTTTTGCTGAAGCATTGTAACAAAATATTTCAACCTTTGTTGTAAGCCCTCCATTCCTTTTGAATTTTGTATTTTGCAATTTTGGGATTAATTTAAATAGTAATAAGGTGTTATATGGATTACATTTTCTGGTTAGAAAAATTTAACCACCTTCTACATGTATAGGTTGCAAAATTCGACCATTATATTTAGGCCTTGAGCACTATGACTATTATAAGGAGCCATATTCTCATAAATATTTGGGCATACTATTCCTACCTTGCCCTTTTTTCGGTAGATAGCTAAAATGTTCTTTTTGGAATGCCCTGACTTTTATTTTCTAAGATGTTTTACAACTAAAGTCACAACTGTGTTGCGTAAAAGAAAAAACATTATGCATGCATGTTCCAGTTCTTTCCAGAAGCTCCTTATGGAATGCTTTTGAAAGTTGTTATGGCTGTCAAAATTATGAAGTACTTAAACAAATTTTCTTTTATTGATATTGAATAATAAAACAACTTTATGCATTTGTATGGACCTTTATTCAATCTTCAATGCTTTGTTAGAAGTTATTTCACGTATTTCTAAATCATAATCTGCTATTTTTCACATGATTTGAGCCCCCTTCCAAATCAAATGAAATTTTAATTATTGTGAAGTCATATAGTGCAGTTATGGTACTTCTTTGTGGTAGTGTTTCATTACGTTGAGGAACTACCTCAGAGTGTCATCAGCATTGTTCTATTGCTGTTGTTGAGAGCACTGTAGCAAAGACTATCTATGATAGGGCTATCGATGCTTCATTGGATCATGCCAATGGATGGATGGTATCCAATGAAACGGGAGATGTTTAGTCTACGAATGAGCCTCAATTAGCATTTAATTCTCAGATTGCCTTGTCTCTTAACATGCCCAATGAAGTTGTTTGAGCATTGCCTTTTCCACCACACACGCAAGGAAAAGGGAAATGTTAGGAAGAGGGGGGAGAGACAACAAGAAGAGCAAGAATAGGCTAAGCATATCACAGAGGAAGATGATGATAACTTCTAATTACGATTTGCTCTTTATTTTATCTTACTAGTTGCTGGCAGTATCTCTTTATTTTCCATTATTGCTCATATTTTTCTGTTGGAACCATTACCATTTCCTTTTTAGAGTATGAATTTTTACTTTTTACACCATAGTTATATGAAAATCCTTTGCCATATTTAAATATCTATTATTGCTTACATATCTCTATGACAGTAATTATTTGTTTCCTTGTTTGGTTGTTCCAATAACTATTACAGCAAAAATGACCTTAGGCAACAAGAAAAAACTATGGTTTAAATTGCAAAAATCATGTTCTAAGCTTTAGGCAATGGTTTGACAACAAATTTGCAGCCATGGTCTAGGTGGGCGTGGCCTATTCTCTAAAGCAACGGGTTTTTTACAGAGCCCATACAATTTCAAAAACTTTTGCTTTAAAATGAATAATAGGCAACACTTATTTTTTACATTTTCAGGCAACGGTTTTTGCACATAAACATTTCTAAAGTGTTCCATATGCTTTTAGCCAATGTTTCTAAAATGTTGTATATGCTTGTAGCAACGTTACTAAAAGGTTGTCTATGCTTTTAGACAATATTTCTAAAATGTTGCTTGTGCCTTTAGGCCCACATTTCTAAAATGTTGCATATTTCTTTAGGCAACATTTATAAAAGTTTTCTTATACATTTTTGGCAACATATTGTAAGTGTTCTCGAATATTTAGATAATATTTGTATACCTATTGTCTATATCAGCATGTCACAGTTTCATTCGCCTTAGACAACACATGTATAATGTTTTCTATATTTACCATGTTTATAATTTATTAATAAGAAACATATTTATTCAATAACTAAAATAATTAAAACATATATTAATAAGATTCTTTTAAGACATTAATTAAATAAAATAAAAATTTGGTGATAGAAATAAAATAAACAATTAAAGATGCAAATTAAGCACTTCTAATATATAAAATGACATTAAATGTTCAACCTAGCTACATAATCAAAATAGTCTACTAACTTATAAACTTTCAGTGCATCAAAATATTGAGTAATTATGTTTGAACTACAAAATCAAAATAAAACATCCAACAGTAATGGGTTCTTCATTGGATTTCAAATTTACATGACCAAACTCAAACAACAAGATGCGAATTACTTACCCAACTTACATCAAAGCAAATTTACATGAAAGCAAATAATCTATCAACAGGAATTACTTACCCTACTTACATCAAACCAAACTTTCAAATTTCAAGAATGACAAATAAGTTTTAGTCCTACAATTTGACTAAATTCCACTTTGTCCCTAAAATGAAAAATAATTTTTTAAATGACAACATAATTTAGTTATTCCCATCTAGACCATAAAAGTATATAATCCAATAGAAACTCTATCAGGTTCTCTTTTTTTTAGTTAGTTTAACACGTCTAGAACCAAGTTGGAATACTTTGTCACTTGAAAAGGGATGTTTTTGTTTTTTTAAAGCTTATTTGAAGAGGGATGCTAAAGTGAGGTGATTATTATGTTTAGCAAAGAATCAACATATCATATTAAAGAATCCAACTAGCTGATGTAGCTAAAAAGCAGAGGTTGAACTCTGTAAGCCTTATTGTTGTTGTTGAGAGCATGTAGCAAAGACTATCTATGATAGGGCTATTGATACTTCATTGGATCATGCCAATGGATGGATGGTATCCAACGAAACTGGAGATATTTACTCTACAAATAAGCCTCAATTGGCATTTAATTCTCGGATTGCCTTGTCTCTTAACATGCCCAATAAGGTTGTTTGAGCATTGCCTTTTCCACCACACACGCAAGGAAAAGGGAAATGTTAGGAAGAGGGGGGAGAGACAACAAGAAGAGCAAGAATAGGCTAAGCATATCACAGAGGAAGATGATGATAACTTCTAATTACGATTTGCTCTTTATTTTATCTTACTATTTGCTGGCAGTATCTCTTTATTTTCCATTATTGCTCATATTTTTCTGTTGGAACCATTACCATTTCCTTTTTGGAGAATGAATTTTTACTTTTTAAACCATAGTTATCTGGAAATCCTTTGCAATATTTAGATATCTATTATTGCTTACATATCTCTGTGACAGTAACTATTTGTTTCCTTGTTCGATTGTTATAAGCATAATCTTCATCTCCAACTTGCGAAAACACAAAACAATACGATGTTAATTTAATAAAGTGCTTTAGGATGAAGACTTCATGAGAATAATTGTACAAACATTTAAGCCACAATATAGAGAAGGGTACAAAGATCTTTAAATTCTACACAAGCACAATCCATCACACATTCACACAATCTACACAACCATAATCCATCATACAATTTGCATAACCAAACTCAAACAACAGTATGTGAATTGCTTACCCAACTTACATGAAAGAAAACTTAGATAAAAGCAAATAATCTATCAACAAGAATTACTTACCCTACTTGCATCAAATTAAACTTTCAAATTTTAGGAATGACAAATAAGTTTTAGTCTCGCAATTTGACTAAATTCCACTTTCTCCCAAAAATGAAAAATATTTTTTTTCAATGACAGCATAATTTAGTTATTCCCATCCAGACCATAAAAGTATATGACACAGTAGAAACTCTATCAAGTTCTCTTTTTTTTAGTCAGTTTAACATGTCTAGAACCAAGTTGGAATACTTTGTCACTTGAAGAGGTTTCTTTTGTTTTTTAAAGCTTATTTGAAAAGGGAAGTAATTATTCTATTCATCCACGAATCAATATATCATATTCAAGAATCCAGCTAGCAGATGTAGCTAAAAAGCAGAGGTTGAACTCTGTTAGTCCTATTGTTGTTGTTGAGAGCATTGTAGCAAAGGCTATCTATGACAGGGCTATTGATGCTTCATTAGATCATGCCAATGGGTGGATGGTATCCAAGTAAACTGGAGATATTTACTCTACAAATGAGCCTCAATTGGCATTTAATTCTCAGATTTCCTTGTCTCTTAACATGCATAATGAAGTTGTTTGAGTACTGCATTTTCCACCACCCATGCAAGGAAAAAGGAAGTGTAGAGAAGAGGAGGGAGAGACAACAACAAGAGTTAGAGTAGGCTAAGCATATCATAAAGGAAGATGATGATAACTTGCAATTACGATTTGTTCTTTATGTTATCTTACCTGTTGTTGGCACCATCTCTTTATTTGTCATTATTGCTCATATTTTTTTTTTGTTCGAACCATTATCATTTCCTTTTTGGAGCATGAATTTTTACTTTTTACACCATAGTTATCTGGAAATCCTTTGCCATATTTAAATATCTATTATTACTTATACATTTCTATGATAGTAACGATTGTTTTCGTTGTTCGGTTGTTCCCTTTTTGTAGAGCTTCAATATATTTCTTTTGACAAATGAAGATCCCTTTTTTCTTTTGGCTGACTTCAATACCAAGAAAGTAGTTCATCAATTTAAGGTCAGTCATTTTGAATGTCTTCATCATGAATTGTTTGAATTCTGTCATCATCTTTATATTGTTCCTAGTGTAAATAAGATCATCCACATACAAGGAGACAGTTAGAGTGTCATACTAACCATGGGTCCTGAATCTTTGATAAATGAAGTACTAATCTATTCTATTGTACCATGCCCAATGAGTTTGCTTCAAACCATATAAAGCTTTTTTTAATCATAACACTTTGTCTTCATTGCTTTTGCTTACAAAACCTTGTGGTTGCTCCACATATATCTCTTCTTGTAGTACTCCATTAAGAAAAATGGACATGACATCTAGCCAGTAGATGTTCCAGCCTTTTTGTGAAACAAGAGCTATTAGAGCTTTAATTGTATCTAAGCGAGCTACTAGGGAAAATGTCTCTTTGTAGTCTATTCCTGGTTTTTATGAAAAGCCCTTAGCTACCAACCTAGCTTTGTGTTTTTGTATAGTGCCATCGGGATTAAGCTTTATCTTAAAAACCCATTTTACCCCGATGATATCTTGTCTTTTGGACTATCTACTAACTCTCATGTGTTATTTTTCTCACTCATTTTTATCTCTTCTTCCATAGCCTTGACCTATACTTGTTTCATTAATGCTTCTTCAAAGCTTTCTGGTTCAAGTATGGTCAAGTTATAGGTTTCATATATGTCCACCAAAGATCTAACTCGTCTTGGAGTAGACTCTGGTGATATAGTTTGTTGTTCTGGAGAAGAATGGGTCTCAGTTGGGACTTCTGTAATTTCTTCAACTCCTTCAGGTTGCTGCATTGGTATAGAAATATTTTTCTCTATTTTCTCATCATTCCAATTCCAAGCAGTACTTTCATTGACCTTAACAACTCGGCTAATAGTGAGCTTCTTGGTTTGCAAGTTGTAGACATAGTAGCCTTTTAACTGTATGCTATATCCCAGGTAGATGCCTCATACAGTTTTGTTTTCAAGCTTATGCCTCTTCTCTTTAGGAATGTGTATGTAGCAAATAGATACAAACAACCTTAGGTGTTTTGTTGATGGTTTTTGCCTACTTGAAGCTTCCATTGAAGTCTTATCTTGGACGACTTTATTTGAACATCTATTAAGTATGTAGACAACAATATATACTGCTTTTAGCCCAAAATGTGTTTAGTAATCCTTTCTCTTTCAACATCAATCTAGCCATCTCCGTTACTGTGCGATTTTTCCTCTCTAATACTCCATTTTTATGTGGAGAATATGCAATTGTAAGTTGTCACTCAATGCCTTCATCTTCACAGAATTTATTTGTTTCCCATTTTGTTTTTCAACAAGGGCGTTAAACTTCTAAAAAATTCTAAAGAATTCTGATTTTTCTTTTATAAAGTAGACCCAAGTCATTCTAAAAAAATCATTTATGAAGAGAATGGATACTCATTGTTATGGAGTAATGGCGTTTGCATTGGTTCGCAAATATTTGTATGTATTAGCTCCAATAAGTCCTTTACTCTCCATGCATTTCTTGTTGAAAACGGTAGTCGGTGTTGCTTACTGAGAAGACATCTCTCACAAGCTTCACTATTCTCTGTTAAGCACGAGAGATCTCTCATCATACTCTTTTGATATAATAACTTCAAGACATAGGTATTGAAGTGGCCAAATATTCAATGCCAAAGCCATGAGTCATCGACTTTTGCTTTCATGGCAATGTTAGAGCCTTGTCTTAAAATTATTAGGAATCTTTTGTTCCTCTTCTCCATTTTTACAGCCAATCTCTAGCCTTTTATTATCATATATTATACACGTGTCTCCTTCAAAATGGAGAGTGTACCTTTCTCCATCATTTAGCCAATGCTTAAGAAATTTTCTTTGAGGTTGCGAACTAGTAGGATATCAGTAATAAGTCTCATACCTTTCTTTGTGTCCACCATAACGATGCCTTTGCCTTTTAATTCAACGGCAGTACCATTCCCCATTCAAGCTTTCACTTTGACAGATTCATCAATATCCTTGAAAATGCTTGCCTCATTGGCCATATGATTGCTACAACCACTATCCAAGTACCAACTTCCACCTATTTCACTGCTGGAATCTTGGGTAGCATAAAAAATATGTTGTTCTCAATCATGCTCTTCAGCAAAATTGGCTTGATGCTTATTTTTCTTACAACGATACTTCTCAACATGTCTGAATTTATTACAGTAACGACATTGTGGCTTTCCACGATATCGACAGTTTTTCTTGGCATGATTTGTTTTCTTGCAAATGTTGCATGGAGGATATTCATTCTGATAATTTTTGGAGAAATTTCTGGAGTTCTCTTTATTTCAAGAAGTTTCTCTATTATTCCTTTTTTCTATATTCCCTTGATTTTGAGACGATAATTTAATTGAAAGGCATATCATGCCTATTCAACCTTTGTTAATAAGCTTCAACTGACGGTATCAATTATGTCACTAACAAGGTAGATAGATCTTTTGTTTGCTCAATCGTTGTCACGATTGGATCATATTTACGGGGAACCGTAATTAGAATTTTCTCGACAATTTACTTGTCAAGAATATTTTCCTTGTAGGTTCTCATTTGGTTAACTATTCCTTCTATCTTAGAATAGTAGTCCTTTATGGTCTCAAATTCCTTTATTTTTAATAATTCAAAGTCATGTCGTAGAGTTTGGAGTTTACAATACGTCCCTTTTCACTTCCTTCAAACTCCTTCTGCAATGTAGTCCATGCTTTTTTTTCTGTTTTAGCACCCATTGTTCTTGGAAAAATTATGCCTCTCATGCCTTGTTGCAAGATAAATAGTGTCTATGGATTCATTTGTTTGTTCTCCTTCAACTCCTTTTTCTAAGCCACAGTAAGAGCTGAGGTGTCTTCTGGAGCATAAAATCGTTTTTCTATTGTACCCCACAAATTGTGGGAGGTAACATATGTCTTTATTTTTGTACTTCAAAAATAATAATTTTCACTATTAAAAATGGGAATAGGGATAGATGATGGTTGGATGGTGTTAGCCATAGGTTAGAAATTTTTTGAAGTAGGTAGGATATTGGGAGAACTTTTGGAGATAGTGGGGTGATATTGCTACATCCAGTAGATTACCAGACGTAACTTTGATGTCACTGATAGTTTTAGAATTATGAAACAATTAAAGCTCCTTTGATTGGTAGAAAGGATAGGGAGGTCAATCTATGGTATAGGCTTAATTGAAAAGAAAACAAGCTTAGAGAAATAGTGGAAATAGCTTAGAATGGAAATGGCTTGTTACTTTCTTAGGTTTATTACAAATGTTGAGTACATAGCCTATTTATAGGCTTCAACGCAACCATTCTAAAAATATCATACATTATTCTAGAGTTTTCTATCTATATGTAATTCTAGAGCTATCATGCATTCTAGAATATTCTATCTATAGGTAATTCTAGAACTATCATGTATTATTCTAGAATATTCTACTTTATGTAATTGTCTACATTATTTTAGAATTTACATCAATTTTCATCAGACTTTTGACCTAGTTGAACGGAATGCAACATCTATATAACTGAGAATTGACATATTTCAATACAAGATTACAGCGATAATTGAAAATGGGAGTTGAATGATGCAGCTGGATATGCATGATACTTATTTATATTACAAATGGGTGTAATAGAACAAAGCTAGCTTTCATCTGAAGCCAAAGTATTACTTGAAGTAAAGAATAACACTGGAGTGTTATCACCCACCTAAATTTTCTGAATTAGTTATGTTGAACAGATTAATAGTTTAAGTAATTTGTGTGGTGTGAGGATTGAAAGTAACTTGTAGTTACTTAAACCCTAAACCTTATAGTAGATTAATGGTTTAAATAAATGTCTTATCTAAGCCGCTAAATACATTAAGAGTTGGTGTATAGAGTTTAACACCTATACAATGACAATGTAAAAAAGTTTTATCTTGTCATTTAATAATATTTTTTTATTTACATGATTTTTAAAATATTATTTGATAAAATCAATCAATTTATCATATATAAAATGTTGTAATTATTGATACATATTTTATTTATTTATAAGATTATATAGATTTATCCATTCTTTAAGCTTTTGCAACACTATATAAAAAAAACTATTGCTAAATAATTTATAAAAATATTATCAATTTAAATAAAATATTACAATTAATTTACACGAAAAAGTTAATTGCTGATAATGGGGAGGAACTCTCTTCACATAAATCACTTCGCAACTATCCCTAACACCCTCCGTACCTACTCTTTCAACTCACTATTCATTCAATCATTCCTATTGGTCATCATTGATATGGAATTCATCATGGGAGAAGTCAAAAGTGAGAACAATTGTAAAGGTAAAAAAACTAGTGCATATGAATTTGTGACAATTGAAGTGAGAAATGGTGTTTATTCTCTAACTTTGCATTAGTTTTTACTTTAATTATTTATAATCTAACAATTCACTCTTTTTGTGTTTACATTTGTTATTCAATCTTATCCTTTGTTGTTATTTTTAATAATTACTTATTTAAAAATTAAAAATAAAAATAAAAATTTACTCTTAAAACATGCATAAACATACATAAATGTTTTACAACCTCAAAAAATAATAAATTATTTTATCAATAGAAATACCAAATATCTCATTAGCCCTTATTTTTAATAATAACAACAAATAGTATAACGTAGTTTTTAACTAAGCAAAACTTAACAATTGCTATAATCGAAAGGAGGGATGATATAATCTAAATGCGTGACATTTTGTATCTAAAATAAAGTAAATAAACGCATTTTCAAGCTAAACTACATCCCTTTTTCAATTCGACAGATTTTCTGATAAATATTAGTAAATATAAGTTTCTCAGTCTCCAATGCATGAACACCAAGATACTAAGAAATTGTGGTCATCGATCCACTGTGACATTGATGAATGGGGAACGCGCAACAGAGGAATCTTATAACATCATGATTGGAAGAGGGGTAGCAATTTCTAATCTTGTGGACGCTTATGCTACATAATTTTGGTGTTGATAACGTAGCTAAAAAGAGGTGGCATAAAGGAACCAAAAATTAAGATCATTTTGAGGGGACCATGATGAAGTTTCATTTTCAATTACTTTAGACAAGAAAAAGCTTGTGTGGAGGACGGGTCCAAGATAATAAATATAAAAGAATTGAGACTGAATTTAACTTTCTTAAAATTTTAAGGTTCTCGTATTACTTAATAAATATAAAAGAATTAATTGGTAAAAACTTACTCCATAACCATTAGATTAAATAAACTAATAAATAAAACATAAAAATATGTTTACCAGCCTTATTAAAATCGAAAGATAGTTAAGGATTATATATTTTTTAGATATTACTGAATTTTGTAAAACAATTATACGATTGCCATTAAACTAATAAACTAATATAAATACAAGGGTTTGTCTAAATAACCCCAAATAAAAAATGGGTTAGACAATTCCATCTTAATTCACCAATAAAATTACGAAAAATGTTTGTTAATATAACTAGTCAATATTGACTCTCTAACATACACTTCACACTGAGGACTTGACGTCTCGAGTGTGAAGTTTAACATTTTGGGTGCATGGTCCAATAGCATTCCAATAAATCAGCTTGTAAGATAGATAGATTCTTATACTATATTAGAAATAATGAAATTGAGACTAACTCAACGTAGCTCATAAAATCAGTTTTTTAGTTAAGGTTTGGGTCTCACTTAAATACTATTGTTTGGGTGCCATAGTCCAAGTCAATGCAGAATCTCTAACACAATGCCTCACATTGAGAACTAGACATCTCAAACATAAAGTCTAACATTTGTGAGTGGTCCGATAATGACCTGTGATGTGTTTCCTTTTTAGCTAATTTTAGGTTTTATTTTAATTAGAATTTTATTTATTGGTATGTCATTTTGGCTTAGTATTTGTATTTTAGGTATATTTTTATTATATTTTGAAATTTGTTACGTTTTTTGTATTTTTGTTGTTTTAGGATATGATTTACTAGTAGTTGAAACATTCATGTACTGATTTGGATTTGAGTGAAACTTGGAGTTTTAGAGAAAATTTGGAAGAAAAAGGAGTTAAATAATGAAATTTAGAACATTATACTCTTGTGCAAAATATGAATCTTTTGTGTAATCATTTTCGGTTATTTTATTGTATATTCTTTTTGGGTTGAAAGATTAGGAAGTCATTAGCTTAAATAGGAACTTTTTGTTCTAAATGAGGGTGCAGAAAACTTTTTATCAAAGATCACATAGATGACAAGTCTTGGAGCTCCTCTTTTCCCTTTTCACTCTTTATTTTCTGGTTTGATATTCTATATTTTCTTGTTTTTTATTCTCATGACTATGTATGAGTAGACCTTTTCACTCTAGGATTAGGGTTCAGTTCTTGACTCTCTTGGTGATTAATTAAGTATGTTTATGTTTTATTGAGTTTCTTATGATATCTTCTCTATTGCTATTACCTATTCATTAATACCCTTGATCACCATTTTTGTAGTCATAAATAATTAGGGAATGAATGAAAATGAACTTAATTGTTGAAACCCTATGAAAGGAACTTAGGAATTAAATAAGTTTAACTTTTCTAAAACTCAATAAATTAACAAAGAACTTAATAGGTTTAATTAAACATTACTATCACAAAAGTATGAGTTAATTCAATTAGGCATACTTTTGTGCTGTGAAAGAGGGTGAAGACTTCCTTAGATTAATTCACTTTCAAATTTTTCTAAATTTGAAATTCAAAATCTTGAATTATCTATTCTTTTATTTTATCTAATATTTTGTTATTTTCAAATATATAAAAATTTAAAAAAGATGTCTTTTATATTAATTACGATTCTCTTTTCTTAGATTTTATTTTATTTAAATTTGTTACCTTTATTCTGATTCGAGAATTTATTTTTATTTTTTTTAAATTATAGAACTTTGACCCTTTTATATTATTAAATTACTTATAAAATAAATTAGAAAAATAAGCTATCATTTCTTTGTCAAATGCACAATCATTTTTATATTGTTACTCGACAACGTCATATACTTACAGTTTTCTCACGTAACCACATGGATGAAACACAATAGACTAACAACAACAAATCATTAAGTTAAAGTTTGCGTCTCATTTATATACAATACAATTATTTGACCATATTACTACTCAATATAGGATTTCCAACCCCATCCTATATAAATATACGTAAAATACTAAAGTTAAAAAGATGGAAAAACCTTTAATGCGATACACCTACCTACCTCTCTCGGTGTATATATCATTATAGATATATTAAAAGGAGTGAAACCAAAAAGGTAGATATTTTCTGTAATAAATACTAACAGCTTATTTAAAATAAATTAATTGAAAATGTATTAAAAATCACATAATAGTTGTCGATATTATCTTTGCTGCTTTTTATATTTATTTTTTTTTCCGTGCTAACAATAAATTCGAAAAAAGAAAAATATTTGGACCACAACTATGTTTGATCTAATTGCATGACGAATATGTATCTTGAGAAGGGATCACAATGCATTAATTAGTCTTTTATGACAAACCAACTATTTCAAACCTCATAATTAACATATCATATCCTCCAACAGAAGGCTTTGCTGGTTTGAAAATTTATGACCAATCTGTTCATAGTAGATTTATAGTTTTAAAAAGTAACTTTTCCTTCTTATATAAACAACATGCACTATTACGTATAATCTGTCACGTATCATACATGTAGGCAAAAGGCAGAAAAACCTTAACGCTATTAGACACAATTACAACAAGGCTTCGTTTACTTGTTGCCACAATAGAATTAAACAAACAATAATTGACTAACCTGATGGAAGTGAAAATATGTTTAATTTTTAAATAATGTTTCGGATTCAAGTTTTGATTTTGTGATTGAAAAAATGTAATAATTCAGAGTGATGATCTTGTTATATCGGTATATGTAGAATTGAATTTCTCTTTGATTGATACTGTTCAGGGACAAATCGAGAAAGTTAGCTGATAGATATTGGGTAAAAAGAAATCTACTTGTCTTAAAAATGCTTAAATATTTAGTTGCAATAGTATATTATGTTTAAAGGTATTTAGGAATTCGAAATTTAATTATACTTAAGATTGAACATTTCTCTGCTAAAAGTGTATTGTGTGATAATCATTATCTCCCACAAACTAAACATGTGTCACCAAATCGAGCTACACCAATTGCGTAAAAGAAGTTTCTTTTTTAAATAATAATACTTTAAATGTTTAATTAATTACAATAAATATAGTTAATCTTACATTAGTTCTAACCTTAATTTTTTCAATAATAATAACAAATACAACTCGTGTAACCTAAGTTTTAACTAAGTAAACTTAATAATTTTTATAGTTAATATTGCATGACAAGTGTCAGGAACCGGGATGACATGATTTGAATTGTAACATTTTGTATCCAAAGTAAAGCACGTATTATATAGCTAAGCTACATCCCTTTGCAATTTGATATGATTTTCTACTAAATATTAGTTATATAGGTCGAAATTAAGAGGATACAAGTTTCTCAGTGTACAATGCATGTATACCAACAAACTAAGAAATTGTGGTCACGGTGATACCCAGAAGGACACAGTCTCTTAGTCTTGAGTGCACTGAGTCAGGTGAGACCAAGACAGTGAATATTCACATCAATAATAGTTTTTTTTTTTGTTTTTTTTACGATATTGAAAATTTTTCTTTTCAAACTCATGTATTCTCCGTGATGAATGGGTAACTCATGATGTGGACCGGGAAATCTTGCAACCATGATATGATTGGAAGTGGGGATAGCAATATCTAATCTTGTGGAGGCTTATATACATAGTTTAATTTGGTGCTGATAATGTAGTGAATAAGAGGCTTATGCTACTTAGCATGAACTTTTAATTAAGTTAAAATGAAGTTTAACAAGTAATTTTTCGTATTTTTAAGTTAAAAAAGTTAACATAAAAGTCGTTTAGCTAAACTAAAACTAAGTTTGAGAAGACAAGAGCTTAGTCATATTAAGAGTTTTTTTTTTCTTTATTTTGTTGTGCAAATTCAAGGAATTGTTAGAAGGTAATGAACGTGATTTACAAAATGCATTAGCATAAAAAAATGTTGGAAAATTAATTGAAGGAAAATAAAAAAAATAATTGTGAAATGTAACATTTCAAGAATAATATACAACAAATACTTAAATCATGGCAACCAATAATAATAATAACTAAATACAAATACTAAATAAGTTAAGTTTAGAGTAGTATAGGTTGATGCACACAAGATGTTGTCCTTAAAGAGTAAATGCCGCATTGCACTCATATTCTTGAATACGCCATCGTCAAAATACGTCAACCTATACATCTTCAAGTGTAGCAAAGGATCTTTGAATCAATGAACACTCCAAAATTTTAGAAGTAAAAATTAAGATATCAAGGAGAGAAAATTATTTTATGAGTATTGTATGTATTTTACTATTGCACCTTCTAATTTATAGAGATAATGTTAAGCAGAAAAAAAAAAATGGATGTTACTCAACTACAACATGTAAAGAGAGAGAGGGAAAAAATGTATAAAACTTTGAGTGTAGCAAATGATTCCCAAATCAATGAATGTTCTTCCAAAATTTTAGAAGTAGAAAGATTTTAAAGAGAAAAATTTATTTTCTGAGTACTGTATGCATTTTACTATTGCACCTACTAATGTATAGAGATAATGTTAAGAGGAAAAAAAATTAATGTTACTCAACTACAAAATGTACAGTGAGAGAGAGGGAAAAAATGTTGAATGTAATATAATCTTATATTAAGGCTTGAAAATTGGGATAAAAAAATAAAGTTCATAACCAAATTCAAAAGCAATAATATTTTTATCTAGATACAATGAATATATAAAATCTTTGAGCTTTTTGTATTATTTCTTTTCGTGCGATTAAATCAATTCCATAAAGGAAAAATCTTTGGACCAAAACCATATATGTTTGATCTAGTTGCGTCACAAATATCCTCCATCTTGAAAAAGAATAATAATTCATAAATCTTTTATGGTAAATCAACCATTTCATACGTCATAATAATTAGTATACATATCCTTTTACCCAAGGCTTTCTTGGTTTAATTCTGAATATATGACCAATTAGTTTCACTGTTCCTTATAAAATTAAGTAAATTTCCCTTAAATATACGTAAAGTAATAAAAAGTTGCACCAAAATGTTAACAAGATACTCCTTCGTCTCCCTACCAGAAACACAATTAGAACAAGATTTCGTTTACTTGATGCCAAAATAGAAGTGAAAATATGTTTTATCTTTCAGTATTATGGATGAAATTTGATATGAATCTACTGTCAGTTTAGGATTCTGAAAGGACCCTAGGAATTTAGCTTGCTGCATTAACAAAATTAATCAACATGGAATGCAAACAATTGCAAAAAAATAAACTAAATAGAATTACTATCAAACTTTTAGACACAGAATGGAAATTAAAAGTTATTGAATTTCAACGATTAAACGAGTTTTCGATAGTGTAGAACTTTCCTGTCATAGAGTTTAATGGGCAGAATTGAGTATGAATAGAAAAGACAGAAAATGGAATTGGAATTGATAGACTCCACACTTCCAAGGATGGAAGATATGTCTACGAGATTGCACACACAAAGGGGTGAATTACCTTTGATAAATCTCAAAAAGATTTTGGATTGCCAAGAACCCAAAGGAGAGAAAACTCAACTAGTTTTTTATTTCCAAAATATTCTGCCTTACATCTCAGTCTTGCCCAAATTTATATGCCTAATAAACTCAGCTTGTGTAGGTTTAGTGGCTTTCTAAATTCAGCTGAAGTTACAAAAATAATAAAAACTAATAATGGGCAGCTTAATAACAAAGTGTAACTGTCAAAGTAAATTAAACACGTATACTAATTATAATTGATAACCTAGGTGGCTGCAACTTTAATTAGACAATTCTGGTTGCCCACCATTAACTAAGTAAACTCCAAGAAAAGGAGTTTAATTTATTTCAAACTTCTCTTCCACTAAGGTCAAGTACTGTTCTCTTCAGTCCTGAGACAATTAAAAATTTTAAACTTTATTTCTTCATTGTTTGGCTCTTTTTGCAAAAAGGCTGCCAATACTTGTTGAATAGCTTCCTTAGCTCTTCTTGTCCTTGCCCTTGTCATAGGTCCTCCAAGTCCTTCAAGCTTGATGTCCTCATCACTCCCCCTCTTGAAGAGGATTTGTCCCCAAATCAATAGCATCTTCATCTGCATCAAAGAGAGTTAAATCAGACACATTAAAAGTAGCACTAACATTATACTCATCTGGAAGATCAATCTTATAGGCATTGTCATTGATCTTTTCTAGAACTTGGAAAGGACCATCTCCCCTTGGTTGGAGTTTTTACTTTCTTTGTTTAGGGAACCTTTCCTTTCTCATGTGTACCCAAACCCAATCACCAGGTTGGAACACGATCTTCTTCCTACCCTTGTTAGCTTGCCTTGCATAACTCTCATTTTTCTTTTCAATTTGAGCCTTCACTTGCTCATGCAGCTTCTTCACATACTCAGCTTTAGCTTGTGGTTCATTATGCTTAAACATAGAAATGTTAGGCATGGACAACAAATCAAGAGGAGTCAAAGGATTGAACCCATACACAATTTCAAACGGAGAACAATTAGTCGTGCTATGGACAACCCTATTATAAGCAAACTCAACATGAGGCAAACATGCTTCCCAAGACTTAAGATTTTTCTTTAAAACAGTCCTAAGCAATGTGCCTAAAGTCCTATTGACTACCTCAGTCTGACCATCAGTTTGTGGGTGGCAAGTAGTAGAAAACAGCAATTTAGTACCAATTTTACCCCACAAGGTCCTCCAAAAGTGACTAAGGAATTTTGCATCCCTATCACTCACAATGCTCCTTGGCAGTCCATGAAGTCTCACTGTTTCCTTGAAAAATAAATCAGCCACATGGCTAGCATCATCCACCTTTTTGCAAGGAATGAAATGTGCCATCTTGGAAAACCTGTCAACAACAACAAACACAGAATCCTTTCCATTCTTTGTTCTAGGCAGCCCTAAAACAAAATCCATAGAAATGTCAGTCCAAGGATATTTTGGAACAGGCAAAGGAGTATACAACCCTTGAGGCTTAACCTTAGATTTAGCCTTTTTACAAACAATGCAGTGATCACAATACTTATGCACATCACGCTTCATATGAGGCCAAAAGAAATGCTCTTGCAAAATTTCCAAAGTCTTTTGAACCCCAAAATGACCCATCAAACCCCCCTCATGTGATTCACTTACAAGCAACTCTCTAATGGAACATTTAGGCACACACAATTTATTGGCTTTAAACAAAAATCCATTATGCCTATAATATCCATTTTCAGAAAGCTTTTCACATGCAGCAAATATTTCAGCAAAATCCACATCATGTTTATACATATCTTTCAAAGATTCAAGACCAAACAATTTAGTCTCAAGCATAGAAAGTAATGCATGCCTCCTAGAAAGCGCATCAACCACTACGTTCCCTTTTCCCTTTTTATGCTTGATAACATATGGAAATTGCTCTAAAAATTGTACCCACTTAGCATGCCTCTTATTAAGCTTACCTTGACCCTTTAAATATTTTAAAGACTCATGGTCGCTATGAATGACAAATTCCTTGGGTAACAGATAATGCTGCCATGTTTTTAAAGCCCTCACCAATGCATATAATTCCTTATCATAAGTAGAATAGTTAAGGGCAGCCCCACTTAACTTTTCACTGAAATAAGCAATTGGATGACCATCTTGCAATAAAACAGCCCCAATACCCACATTTGATGCATCACATTCAATTTCAAATGATTTTGCAAAATTAGGCATGACAAGAATAGGTGCATTAACAAGCTTATGCTTAAAGGCAGCAAAGGCCTCTTCTTGTTTCTCTCCCCATTTAAAACCCACATTTTTTTTAACAATTTCATTTAAAGGTGCAGCCACAGTACTAAAATCTTTAACAAATCTCCTGTAGAAACTTGCTAAACCATGAAATCCCCTCACCTCACTCACGGTTTTAGGTGTAGGCCATTCTTGGATGGCCTTAACCTTTTCCACATCAACCTGTACCCCTTTTGCATTAACAACAAAGCCTAGGAATACTACATGATCAGTACAAAAAATGCATTTGTCCAAATTGGCATACAATTGTTCTTTTCTAAGCATATTCATAACAGCCCGCAAATGTTCAACATGCAATTCAAGACTAGTGCTATAGATCAGAATATCATCAAAGTACACCACAACAAATTTTCCAATAAACTCTCTTAAGACATGATTCATTAATCTCATGAAAGTACTAGGTGCATTTGTCAAACCAAAGGGCATAACCAGCCACTCATACAATCCATATTTAGTCTTAAAAGCAGTTTTCCATTCATCTCCTTCTCTAATCCTAATCTGATTATAGCCACTTTTCAGATCAATTTTAGAAAACACACATGCACCATATAGTTCATCAAGAAGATCATCTAACCTGGGAATTGGATGTCTATATTTGATGGTGATGTTGTTTATGGCTCTACAATCAGAACACATCCTCCATGAGCCATCCTTCTTGGGTACTAGAATCACAGGTACAACACATGGACTTATGCTGTCTCTTACCCACCCTTTGCTCATGAGCTCAGTAACTTGCCTTTCGATCTCTTTGGTCTCCTGTGGGTTGCTCCTATAAGCTGGACGATTGGGCAAAGAAGCTCCTGGAATGAGATCAATGTGATGCTCAATTCCCTTCACAGGTGGCAAGCCATCAGGTACATTTGCTGGAAACACATCCTCAAAATCCTGCAAAAGAGACTCAATACAAGAAGGCAATTCAAACTTGTCAAACTGGTTAGCATACAAAATTTGATTTTGACAAAGCAATAAGTAGAGGGGCTGTCTTGCGCAAAGCACCCTCTTTACCTCCCTTTCTCTTGCTAAACATAGTTGCTTGCCCTCAAGTGTTTCACTTTTATTCTTTTCTCTCTTTTTTCTTTCAAGTGTTTCACTTTTTTCCCTCTCAGGTGTTTCACTCTTTCTCTCATTTGCTAACTTTTCTCTCATTTTTAATTGATACTCACATACCTCTTTAGGAGACAAAGGCTTGAGAACCACCTTTTTATCCTGATACATAAAGGAAATTTTATTAGTGAAACCATCATGAATGGCTTTGGTATCATACTGCCACGACCTCCCTAAAAGGATATGGCTGGCCTCCATGGGAACCACATCACATAAAACCTTATCTTGATACTTCCCAATGGAGAAAGGAACCTCTGCTTGCTATTTCACTTTAACTTCTTCTCCTTCACTAAGCCATTGGAGTTTATATGGTCTAGGATGCGGTGTAGTGTCCATGTTCATCTTTGACACTAATCTTGAACTCACCACATTGGTACAACTCCCTCCATCAATAATTACCAAACAAACATTACCATTGACTGAACATCTTGTGTGAAAGATATTCTCCCTTTGAGATGCATCTTCGGCCTTGACTTGGCTTCCCAACAGTCTCCTAATCATGTACAACTCTCCTTTATTAGCCGCCAATTCTCCATCACTCTCCTCTTCTTCTCCACCACTAGCTTCTGATTGGCTTGTGTATTCCCCATTATCTTTGAGAAGAACAATCTTCTTTATGGGACACTCATAGGCATAATGACCCATGCCCAAGCACTTGAAACACTTCACTTCTCTAGTCTTTTTAGGTGGATTATCATCTTTCTTTTGAGGGGCTTTTCCATGGCTAGAAGGTGTTGTATTACTAGATGAGGCAGCTCCTTCTTTCCTCCTATCCTTCCAATTGGAATTATTAAAATTGGTAGAACTCCTTCTTGTTGCACTTTTTCTTTTTAACTGTTGTTCTACCTGGATGGCCTTATGCAACAGATCCTCCATTTCTACAAATTCCTGCAACTCAACAACATCTCTAATATCATGATTTAAACCACTAAGGAAGCGAGCCATAGTTACCTCAGGATCTTCTTCAATTTTTGCTTGGATGATAAGCACCTCTATCTCCTTATAGTACTCCTCCACTCCCTTGCTTCCTTGAGACAATTTTTGAAGTTTCAATTTTAAGTCTCTATGGAAGCTAGAAGGTACATACCGCTTCCTCATGGCCTTTTCATTTCAGTCCAAGTGTCCACCATAGGCTCTTCATCTCTAATCCTCTCCCTTTGCAACTTGTTCCACCAAATCAAAGCATAATCTGAAAATTCAGCAGCTGCAAGTCTCACCTTTTGCTCCTCACTATAATTGTTGCAAGAGAACACATGCTTAATTTTTAACTCCCACTCCTAGTATGCCTCAGGATCACTCCTACCCTTGAAAGGAGGCACATTCAACTTCACTCCTTCTATTCTTCCTTCATTTCTATTTGGCCTTCCTCCTCCTCCTGCTGGTGGGGTTCTATTCTCCAACTGATCCAACCTCTCATGGAACTCATCTTGTTGTTGCTTCATCAATCTCTCTAAATGCTGAGATAGTGCAACAATTTGAAGCTGAAGATCATTGTTATTATTTCTTTCCGCCATGATAAACAAACAGGTCAAATGTCTCAAGAAAAAGTATGTATGTGGTGTTTGAAAATGTTCTCACCCACCCAAGTGTTTGCGCTAAAAAAATATTGGCTTTTACTATAATGAAACTCTCTTGCCTTTTTCCTCTCTATTCCTCCTTAAGTTCTTAACAGACCAAAAAGAGAATAAATTCAAAGACAACACCAACCTGTGTGCAGCCCAAATAACTCAAGAAAAGCTAACAAAAATGACTCAAATGAAACACAAAGAAGACCACAAACAAATAGGACAGCAACCAGAATTTTGACACCAACAAAGGGTTGAAATTTTGGCTTAAAATGAATCCAATAGGTGCAGCAAAATTCATAATTGTATACTAACAAGGTGCAGTATTTTCTTCCTCAATTCAAACACAATATTACCTTAAGAATGAGCTTAAAATTTTTCAAATAACATGAACCATTTAGCCCAATTTTTTTTTTTAACTCAATTTTTTTTGCATGCTTTCTTTCACTTCTATTTATTTTATTTTATTTTTTAAAATAATTCAGAATTGTTTTAAGGACCTAACTTTTGCAATGGTTCAGTCAAAGAAATAACAATAAGGTAATATTATGATATGATGAAAAATAAGGACAGAAATTACCCAGAACAGCAGCCTTGCAATTCCTAGAAACCGGATCTCTGATACCAAATTATATGAATCCACTGTCAGTTTAGGATTCTGAAAGGACCCTAGGAATTTAGCTTGCTGCGTTAACAAAATTAATCAACATGGAATGCAAACAATTGCAAAAAAATAAACTAAATAGAATTACTATCAAACTTTTAGACACAGAATGGAAATTAAAAGTTATTGAAATTCAACGATTAAACGAGTTTTCGATAGTGTAGAACTTTCCTGTCATAGAGTTTAATGGGCAGAATTGAGTATGAATGGAAAAGACAGAAAATGGAATTGGAATTGATAGACTCCACACTTCCAAGGATGGAAGATATGTCTACGAGATTGCACACACAAAGGGGTGAATTACCTTTGATAAATCTCAAAAAGATTTTGGATTGCCAAGAACCCAAAGGAGAGAAAACTCAACTAGTTTTTTATTTCCAAAATATTCTTCCTTACATCTCAGTCTTGCCCAAATTTATATGCCTAATAAACTCAGCTTGTGTAGGTTTAGTGGCTTTCTAAATTTAGCTAAAGTTACAAAAATAATAAAAACTAATAATGGGCAGCTTAATAACAAAGTGTAACTGCCAAAGTAAATTAAACACGTATACTAATTATAATTGATAACCTAGGTGGCTGCAACTTTAATTAGACAATTCTGGTTGCCCACCATTAACTAAGTAAACTGCAAGAAAAGGAGTTTAATTTATTTCAAACTTCTCTTCCACTAAGGTCAAGTATTGCTCTCTTCAGTCCTGAGACAATTAAGAATTTTAAACTTTATTTCTTCAATGTTTGGCTCTTTTTGCAAAAGGGCTACCAATACTTGTTGAATAGCTTCCTTAGCTCTTCTTGTCCTTGCCCTTGTCATAGATCCTCCAAGTCCTTCAAGCTTGATGCCAAAATAGAAGTGAAAATATGTTTTATCTTTCAGTATTATGGATGAAATCTTATCATATATATATATATATCAGCAAGTTAGCTAATAGATGGAGGCTATTTTGTTTTCTACTTCTTTTATATATGAGTAAATTTTTAATTTTTATTAAATTATATTATAATATTAACAAATTTTACACATCAAACTAAAATAGTTTCTTTTAAATTATAATATTTTAACTGTTACATTAATGACAACAAATATAACTAATTTTACATTACTTACCTTGATTATTTCAATAATATCAATAAATGTAATTGTGATAGTATGCATAATTGGTCAGCTAGAGAATACAAGTATAAATTGTCGCAAATTCAAATCATGCGATCTCAACTCCAATCGGTTGCTTATTGTAAGTTGCTTATTATCATAAAATATTATAACAATCATTAACTTTAGTTAGGTTAAAATTAGGTAACAGTAGTTATATTTATTGATAATCGGTTAACATTCAGAGGATACAAGTACTTCAATCTCTAATGTGTGAACACGGAAGAACTAAGAGATTGTGATAGTTGGTCAGCTAGAGAATACACGGTTCCTAACTTTAGTGTGTTGAGTTGGCTGAGACCCTGTTAGTGAATATTCACAATGATAATAATTTTCTTTTCTTTTTTGTTTCTACAATATTTAAATTTGTCTTTTAACTATTTATGGTTTCCATAGCACTAGATATATAATCATGCACAAGTAATTCTCTGCACTTCAAGGTTTCTACACCATTATAAAAATCACATAAAGAGAATCACAAATAAAGATATTTGTACTGCATCATGGATCTAAGTATTTTTTCTAAACTTTTTCATAGAAAAATCAAAGTATAATAATTGTATAAATTATGTTATCTAACATTATTATAGTGTAATTTTTTGTATGTTCAATCCTAAGAAATTAAATAAACATGAAAGTAAAAACTTAATTTTAAGAAATATCAAAATAATAATAGCTTTATTCTCTTTCTTTTTGTACAATATTGTGAATTTGTATGCTTACAATATTAATATTTATGGCCTCCGTAACACTAGATACATGATGATAACACATGTAAATTTTGCTATGATATATGCATAATGGGAAATAAATCCTATAGATTTTACATGAGGATTGCGTCTTTTTTTCTCTGCGCATAATTGACTGTGACATTCATGTGAAACGCATGATATAGACTGAGAAATTGTACAACCATGATTATGCTTGTGGACCCTTATAGTACATAATTTCCGTATTGATAATGAAGATGAAATTGTGCTTGCATTTGGACTTACGTAGAATTGGTACAAACCAGCACTGCCATGCGTTGGCTTCACAAGCAATGTAAAAATAATGGAGTACAAGAAAAAGTGAAAGATAATTAATTAAGGACAACATATTTTCTAAATGTTTAATAATTGTGTAAATCCATTATACGATTGCTATTAAAATAATTAACTAATCAGGCATAGGTCAATTTTGATATCTGCAGAATTTGGAAATCCGCACCAGTGTGACATGTGGGGACAACAATTTCTAGCCTTGTGAATGTTTATACTACATAATTTCAGTGTTGATAATATAGTTAAAATGAGGTAGAATAAAGGGGACAAACAAATTAATATTATTATAAATTTTACGTTTAGATAATTTTGAATTAACATTATTATATTTAAATAAATTATTTTTATTAAAATATTATTATAATTTTTTTTATGAGACGGATACGTGTATAGTTGATATCCGATAAGTATGGGAACTATGATATAAATCTTATATTCCTTGAGTATTAGAATGAAGATGGAGATAAGTTTGAAAAGCGAGAATAAAAATAAAAATATAAGGACTTGATTGGTAAATCTTATATTCGTTGAGTATTGGTTTTGGATTTTAGTTTTTGAAAAAAAAATTTTAAAATAGTTCTCAAAAATTATGTTCGGAAAGAAAAAAAAAACTTGTTTGGTAAATGTTATTTGAAAACTATTTTGAAGATATAAAAATGGAAAAACTGGTTTATATTTATTAAAATTTAGTCAATGAAAAAAAAATTTATTCTTATTATATTTTGAGTTTTTAAAATAAAAACAGAAAAATAAAAAATAAAAAATAAAACTACTTTTAACTGTTTCTATTTTTTAATTTTTAAAAACTAAAAAACTAGAAATATTTTCTAATACTATTTCAAAAAAATAATATCAAAACAAGTTTTTTAATTTTTAAAAACTAAAATATTAAAAATAATTTTATAAAATTGTTACCAAATAAACCTTATACTTTTTTCATCCTATTCTGCCCTATTTTGAGGGGACCATGATGAAGTTTCATTTTCTATTACCTTCGACAAGAAAAAAGCTTCTGTGGAGGACCTATCCAACAAAATAAATATAACAGAATTTTTGGGACTAAAATTAACATTCTTTAAATATCAAGGTTCAGGTATTACAGTTAATAAATATAAAAGAATTAATTTGCAAAAGAAATATTCCATAACCATTAGATTAAATCAACTAATAATTAAACATAAAAATATATTTTACCAGTTTTATAAAAATCGACAGATAATTAAGGATTATATATTTTTAAATATTAATGAATTGTGTAAAATAATTATACAATTACCACTAAAGTAATTAGCTAACATTTTTATTATAGGCAAACTAATTAAGTAAGAGTTTAATTGGTATATACTGTAAGTGTAAAGATTTTTACACTGACATTCAATCACAACCATTCATTACTACTTTAAAACTCACATAAATAAAAAATTAGGATTGAATATCAGTATAAAAATATTTTACATTGACAGTATATACTAATTAAACTCATTAACTAATATAAACAATCTGGGTTCAACAATCTGTCTTAATTCACCAATAAAATAAAGACAATTGTTTATTTTTAACTTTATCATTAATATAGTTGTATCATATTTAATACATTCAAACATTTATCTCTCTCACATTATTTATTAAAAAAAGTAATAGACACCACACGTATTTAATATTTGCTAAACTTGAAGAAAAAATAAATATATCTATTATTATAAATATAAAAACATATTTAAAAAATAGTTTACAAATACAACAATATGAACTATTTGCAAGCTTGCTGGGTATATATAATTTGTTTTTTATTTTTTTAAAATTAATATTTATGTTGCATTATCAAAATTAATATTTTTTATTCTAAAAAGTACATTATAATAATATAAAAATTACATGAAATAGTTTTTTAAAATTAAAAATCATAATTTTCTAATAAAGTCGCTGGTTAAAAACTGAGATTAATTAAATAAAATTCTCTACAATGAATTTTTAATACAATTACAAATTAATTAAATAAAATCATATTAACAATGTTAAATTACACCATTTTTACAACAGAAATCCAACTTTTAATATTTCTTTTCTTGTGTCGTCATTGAACACGAAAGTTACTGAGCATATTAAAATAGGATATGCACAAAAGGTTCTGATCAGTTGATGATTCCGACCATTGAGAACTTATGTAAAGTGTTATGATGTGAAAGTCTGAGAAGTTGTGCCACGGAGAGAGGGCTATTAGAAAATGTAACAATCCTTTATTACATTAGAAAAAGGTAATAAAGTGGCATTTTCAGATAATAAAGATTATGGTGAATAAAATGATATCAGTGATTAATTTTATTTATGTATTTTTAAATCTTATTTGACAATTAATTATAGGTTTCTAAATATATTAATATATTGATGTAGTAAACTATAAATTCTTATTTTAACATGATTACAATGCACTTGATTTTTGTTTCTTTTGTTTATTAAATTTGAGATTTTTGAGGATTTGCTTATTTATACTTTGTTGTGATTTTCTAATGTAACAAAGGTGTTACAATTTACAAACTAACAGGATGCTACCTTTCAAAAGAATAGTTAGAAAATAAACTACATATCTATTTTGTAGCTAAAATGCTAAGAATTAGCATGATAAATCATCCTAAGCCTTCACAAATTAGTGTGTAGTTAGTTATTGTCCTAGGAAGAGTTCCAGGATCAAATATTATTAGGGAGACCTGGTACTAGACATTTTCAAGACTAAATTGTCCTTAATTTAAGTATTATAAAATTTATAATTTATCATTTTAATTTATTAATATATTGTTAAAATATTTAATTGTATGATATTTAAAGACATTTTTTTATTATTTTTACATAAAATAAATTTTTTTAATGAATGTACAAGTTGAGTTTATAAAATATTGAGTTTATAAAACTCCTAAACTCTTAAGATAATCTTGCTCTTCTGCCCTCCATTACACTAGATACATGATAGGCACATAGGTCAATTTTGATATCCTGCATAATCCAATGTGATGTTGACCCGCGCGTCTTAAAACATCATGATTCAAAGTGGGTATAGGAATTTCTAATCTCGTGGACGCTTATGCTAGATAATATTGGTGTTGATAATGGAGTTGAAAAGACGTGGCATAGAGGGCACAAAAATTAAGATAATTTTGAGGGGACCATCGATGATGAAGTTTCATTTCAATTACTTTATACGTGGAAGAGCTAAGTGTGGAGGACCGGTCCAGCATAATAAAACACAAAACAAATATTCAGACTGATTTTAACTTGCTTAAAATTTTACGGTTCAGGTATTACTTAATAAATATAAAAGAATTAACTGGTAAAAATTTACTCTATAACGATTAGAGTAAATAAATTAATAAATAAAACATGAAAATATCTTTAATAGTGTTACCAAAATCGAAAGATAATTAAGGACTATAATTTTTAAAATGCTAATGAATTGTTTTAAACAATTATACAATTTCCATTAAAGTAATTAACTAATATAAGTATAACAGTTTGTCTAAAAAACCTAAAATAAAAAATGGGTTAAACAATTCAATCTTAATTCACTAATGAAACTCAGACAATTGTTTCATTCGAATTTTATCATTAATATAGTTGTATCATATTTAATATATTCACACCCATCTCTCCGATTATTTATTTCTAAAATTAATAGATACCCCATATTTTGAATACTTTTATAATATCTTCGATAAACTTAAAGATGAAAGAATTATATCTATTATTTTAAATATAAAATATTTTTAAAAATATTTTACAAAATACCCAATATAAATGATTTTCAAGCTTTAATACTATATATATATATAGATATAGATATATTTCAAAAATTAATATTTCTGTTGTATTTTGCAAAATTAATATATTTTTTTAAAAGGTACATTGTAATTAAATAAAACTGATGTGAATTATTTTTTTAAAAGGTACTTTGTAGTTAGTCATTGAACTCAAGAGTGACTAAGCATATGAGAAAGGGAAACTCATGCCACAGTTAGGTGTCACCGTGTGAAGGGTGGTGGATGCAGCTACTGAGAAGTGGTTAGAGGGCTGTTATGTATACAAAAAATAACCCTCTTTGTTAGATTAGAAAAAGTTAATCAAGTTAATAGAACAAAGATGAGATTATGGTAAGTGAAGGGATACTAAGTGAAGGGATACAAAGGATTAGTTTTATTTTTTGTATTTTTTTTATCTTATTTGACAATTAATTTGTAAAAAATTATTTTATTATTGAAAACTTTCTAATATAACAAAGATGCTAATACGTTGCTAATTTGCGAACGAATAGTTAGAAAATAAACTACCTCTCTATTTGATAGAAAAAATAAATAACCCCTTGCTACGCCTCCCCAATTAATCTGCACTTAGCTATCTTTGTAAATTCCCTCTCTGCTCCTCCCCAAAACCTAGAGTTATTCGGGGAAGAACATAACATCTAAAGCTTTGCCATGATCCTCTCTGAATTTTTAATTTAAATAGAAAATGAACATTTTATAAAGTCAAGGATTATTATTGTTGCAAAATCCTCTCAAGAAAATATAAAATTATTATTTTTTAAAAATATTGAGTAGTATATTATAACTAATGAAGATAATTAATTATAATATTATGTTCAAAATTATTAAAATTTATTTTATTTTATTTGTAAAAATAACAGTGATGTAACACTTATATGTTTTCATGTCTAGATGTGAAATTAAAAATAAAAAATATAAGTTTATAATTATTTAAATTTAACAAGTAACTTTACGTATTTTTAAGTTTACTTTTTTACTTTATCATAAAAGTAGTTTCGCTAACCTAAAAATAAGTCGGAGGAAGCAGCACCACATAGTCATATCAAGAATTTATTGTTTTGTTAACTTTACAATCGATCTATTTTGTTGTGCAAATTCAAGAAATTGTTAGAAGGTAATGAATATGATTTAAAAAATGCATTAGCATAAAAAAATACGTATATATGTATATGTTGGGTGAGTAACTATCAAGTAAGATAAATAAATATATCTATATATAATATATATATTATATATATGTAAAAATCATATAATAGCTGTTGATATATATATATTCTTTCAGCTTTTTGTATTATTCTTTTTTTGTGTTATCAATAATTCCCTAAAAAAAAACCTTTGGATCAAAACTATATGTTTGATCTAATTGCATAAAAAATATCTTGAGAAATCTTTTATGGTAAATCAACTATTTCATAATTCATAATTAGTATATACTTCATAATCCAAGGTTTTGTTGGTTTGAGAATTGATGACCAATAAATCTCACTATTCTTTAGAAAAGTAAATTTTCCTTTATATATAAATATATGTAAAGTAGTAAAGTTGCATGAAAATTTTAATGTCATACTTTCCTCTTCCTCTCAATATATAACTAAGATATTATAATAATTTCTTTTATAAAATAAATATTAATTATTAATATCTTAGTTTTATTAATAGAAAGATTCGAACATGACATTTTCTTTTTCCTTTTCTTTACCTGCAAACTTTACCAGTACTATCTTTATAACCCCACAATTATAACAAGGTTTTGTTTACTTGCTGCCAAAATAGAAGCAAAAATATGTTTTATATTTTAGTTTTGTGGATGAAAAAAAAAATGATAATTGAGAAAGGAGATCTTATCAGATGTGCATATGTGGAATTACTTCATGTCTATTCAATGCATCTATCATAATTATTTCGTATTTCGTATTCTGTTTTTGCTTTTTGTATAATAATTTTTATCATACTTACTGCTGTAGTACTATACACATTATTATTACTCTTATTCCCATTCAGATCAAATTGACCACTTCCCCTGTTCCTACTTCATATATAGAATATCGTAAGAAATGAACATCTTTATTAGTAGTAGGAACCGGCCAAAGAACATGAACGATTCATAACCATGCATAGGTCAATTTTGATATCATGCATAATTCACAGTGACATTGATGAATGGGAAACGCATGATGTCGACTGGGAGATTATACAACCATGATCATACTTATGAATCCTTGTAGTACATAATTTTATTTTGGTGTTGAAAATGTAGTGAGAAAGTGCTTGCATTTGGACTCACATAGAATAGGTGCAAACCTGCGCACTGCCATTGGAAAGCAGGATGAACCACTGAACCAAAATAAGGTTTCACAAGCAATGTAAAAACAACGGAGTACAATTATAGTTGCCATAACTAAGGACCAAGATAAGGTCATTTTGAGGGGAACATGATGAAGTTTCATTTTTAAATAATTATTATTGAGGCTGAATTTAAATTTCCTAAAATTTTAAGGTTCAGATATTACTTAATAAATATAAAAGAGTTAATTGCATAAAAATTAATTGATGACCATTAAATTAAACATTTTTTAAAAAGAACCACTAAATTAAACAGAAAACTATGTTTCCCAGCTGTAGAAAAAGTGAAAGATAATTAAGAACTATATATATTTTAAATATTAAAGAATTGTGTAAAAGAACTATACCCGTTATAATATACTACTCAATATAGAAAAATTATTATTAAGTAATTAACTCATATAAGTAAATTGGTGTATCAACCGATTAATAACCGTCATGTTATTTAATAAATTTTTTTATAAATTATTTTATATTTTATGTGACTCATTAAATGAGACATCGTTTATGAATTGGTTGAGACAGGGAATAAGACATTAATTTAAGACAAATGACTTTTATATAACCCAAATAAAAAATGGGTTAATCAACCCACCTTAATCCACCAATAAAATTAAGATAATTTTATTATATTTAATTTATCATTAATATAGTGCTGATCATATTTAACACATTTACACCTATGACTCTCACATTATACCGTTAAATTATCATCCATCATGACACACATGTTCAATTATAATTTTTCATATATATGACTTTTAAAATATTAAATAGTAAAAACAACAAACTTATCATATATAAAAAATTATGTTTGAATGTGCATTTTACACTCACAATGTTTAAGTATTTTTCTCCATGTTTAATGCTTTTAAATTATTTTGTTACTATTTTATAAAATTCAAAGAAGAAACAAATATGTCTATTATTCTAAATGTAAAATATATATATACAAATTATTTTATAAAATAGAACAATATAAACTATCTTCAAGCTTGCTAGGCATAAAACATTTTTTATTTTTTCAACATTAATATTTCTGTAGTATGTTGCAAATTTAATATTTTGTATTTGAAAAATGAATATTATGATGAAAGTATAAAGTAGTTTTTTTGAATTATACTGTACTAGACACAAATTATAGTATGTCAATCATGCTATTGAATTAATAGAATGAAAATGAATGTGTACCTGAATTGGCATTCATATCCATGAGCACTATTGAACAGAACTCTAGAGGTTCTTCTGGCTACCTTCTGAGGGGTTATTGTAGAGAACAATTCTGATGTGTAAATTTGCTTAATGGGATGGCAAATTTATAACCCCCCAGGGTAGTCAGGGACCTCTCTTAATTGGGCTTTTTATCTGATTGACCTAACCCATCACAGAGTCAATCTCACTGTAATCCCAGTTAAAATAACCATATTGATATTTTAAGATATTGTCGGTTAAAGATAAATAACCATATTGATATTATGATCATATCTAATATTGTCGGTTAATGATAATTAGATATTGAGTGATACTAATCCACAATTAATTTCAACATTCTCCCACTTGGATAGTGTCAATCAATAATCAACATACAAATCATTAAGCTAAAACGACAATTGCCGATATATCATATATTAATTAACAATATGAAAAATATGAGCAACAAAATAAATATCCGACAGGGATATTAATCAATTGCATGTAACTAATATTTTTCATAGATGTATGGCATAATGCAGTCCCATAAATGACACTACAATGGTCCAAGCATAAATAAAATGCTAATAAGAAACATGAACAAAATGACGTCAACTAGAGCATGTCTCTTAAAGAAAATAGAGAATCAGACTCCCACTAACTTAATACATCAAAAGCCTTGACTAAACCCATGTGAGTTACATGAATAAGAAAAATTCCAACAGTTAAGGCCTTAGTCAGTGGATCTGCTAACATCTCCTCAGAATCAATGTTTTCAATCCGAGTGTGAAAACTTTGAATTTGCTCTCTAACAAATTGATACTTGATATCAAAATGCTTTGAACGAGTAGAGCTTTTGTTGTTTCGAGAGAAACTCACAGCAGCAGTATTGTCACAGTAAATCACAAGTGGCCTGGAAATGCTTTCAACTATGTGAAAGTCAGATATCAATTTCTTAAGCCACATGGCCTGGCGAGTGGCCTCAAAACAAGCAACATACTCTGCTTCCATGGTAGAGGTAGCTGTAAGAGACTGTTTAACGCTCTTCCAAGAGATAGCTCCTCCTGCCATCATAAAAATAAAGCCAGAAGTAGATCTACGATCATCAGGGCAACCTGCAAAATCAGAATCAGAATAGCCAGTGACTTGAAGTTGATCAGACTGCATAAAAGTCAACATATGATCCTTAGTTCCCTGTAAATATCACATGACCCTTTTAACGGCTTTCCAATGACCCAAACCTGGGTCGCTCAAGTATCTGCCTAAGGCATTGACGATGAAAGCAATGTCAGGACGAGTACAGACTTGAGCATACATCAAACTGCCAACAGCGGAAGCGTATGGAATTTTCTTCATAGGATCCACTTCTTCATCATTATGAGGACATTGTTTGTTAGATAATTTATCACCACGTTGCACAGGTGCAGCACATGGGGAGCAAGCATTCATGTTGAACTTCTTGAGAATCTTCTCGATATATGCCTTTTGAGACAATCCAACTATGCCATGTGACCTATCACGAAGAATTTGGATGCCTAGAACAACAGAAGCTTCACCAAGGTCTTTCATATCAAAATGTCTGTACAATATTGATTTTGTCTCAACCAATAGGTTCATACAACTACTAGCAAGGAGAATGTCATCGACATATAATACGAGAATGATGAAATTACTCCCACTAGTCTTCAAGTAAATGCACTGGTCTGCAACATTTTCCTTGAAATTGTAAGTAGTGACAACCTGATCGAATTTTAAATACCATTGCCTAGATGCTTGTTTCAGTCCATAAATGGACCTTTTAAGTTTACACACCAAATGCTCATTGCCTGCTTGAACAAAACCATCAGGTTGAACCATGTAGACATCTTCAGCAAGATCTCCATTCAGAAAAGCTGTCTTTACATCCATCTGGTGTAGCTCTAGGTCAAAATGAGCAACTAAAGCCATGACAACTCGGAGTGCGTCCTTCGTTGAAACTGGTGAAAAGGTTTCTTTGTAGTCAACGCCTTCTCGTTGACTATAACCTTTAGCCACCAATCGAGCCTTATATCTATCAACCTTTCCATTTGGAGTACGTTTTGTCTTAAAGACCCATTTAGATCCAACAGGCTTACAACCTGCTGGTAAGTCCACAAGATCCCAAACATTATTATGAGACATGGAAGACAATTCATCATGCATAGCTTTTAGCCAGTCAGAAGCATGAGAACTAGAAAGTGCTTCCTGATATGTAATGGGATCGTCATCATCATGTGGATCATATTCGTGCTCCTGAAGCTATACAACATAGTCATTTGGTATAGAAGGTCGGCGTATTCTCTGAGATCGTCTTAATGGAGCCACATCAACATCATCAAGTTGTTGACCATTGAGTTGTGGTTCATCAACTTGTGGCTCTGTCATTTGTTCATCTTGCCTCTCAACAATTTGTTCATCTGTGTGAACTATTGGGATTGAGATGTCTGTAGGAAGAGAATAAGATGATAATGGAAGCAAGGTTCGATCTTCTCTGAAGGTCATCATTCGAGGTGTGTAACTCCCACTATCCAAATCGTCCTCAAAGAAAACTGCTCGGTCAGATTCAATAACTCGTGTAGAGTGAGAAGGACAATAAAATCTACATCCTCTAGAACCGATACAGTAGCCAATGAAATAACCGCTAATAGTTTTGAGATCAAGTTTCTTTTGTTTAGGATTATAAGGTCTTACTTCTGCCTTACAACCCCATACATGGAAATGTCTCAAACTCGGCTTTCTACCAGTCATTAGCTCAAAAGGAGTTTTGGGCACAGATTTGCTAGGTACCTGATTAAGAATGTACATAGCAGTTCGCAAGGCATCTCCCCAAAGAAATTCTGGCAGAGATGAGTGTGATAACATACATCTTACCATGTCCATGAGTGTTCGATTTCGTCTCTCAGCAACACCATTTTGTTCAGGAGTTCTAGGCATGGTGTATTGAGCTTCAATTCCGTATTCATCAAGGAATCGAGCAAATGAACCTAGATTTCTTCCTGTCTCGTCATAACGACCATAATATTCTCCTCCTCTATCAGACCTTACACACTTAACTTTCTTCTCTGTTTTCAGCTCAACAAAGGCTTTAAAGGTTTTGAAGGCTTCAAGAGAGCTTGCTTTATCCTGAAGAAGATATACCCATCCATGTCTGGAGAAGTCATCTATGAAGGTAATAAAATACCTATATCCACCCATAGCAGTAGGTGTAATAGGTCCACATATGTCTGTGTGGATTAATTGTAGCACATCGTCACATCTGTTTGAACTTTTATTCCTGGTTTTGGCAGTGAACTTCCCCTTGATGCAATCGACACAAGTGTCATAATCTGAGAAGTCAAGATCATGCAGAATCCCTTCTTTTATGAGCCTTTCAATTCGAGGCCTAGAAATATGCCCCAAACGTCTATGTCATAGCATAGAGGAAGATTCATCAATCATGTTACGTTTACTCCCACTAATGGAGTTAACTGACATATCAGTTACGTTTAACATGTAAAGTCTGTCATGCAAAACTCCTGAACCAACGACAGTTGAATTATAATAAATCACCAATTTTCCATCACCAAAATGAAAGTTGTATCCACATTTGTCTAAAACAGAAATTGATATCAAATTCCTTCTCATGGAATGGACATAAACAGCATCATGTAATAATAAAGTATGTCCAGAGGATAAACATAAAGAGACGACTCCAATGTCAGCAACGGGTACTCCAGCTCCATCTCCCATAACAATCTTCATCTCAACATCACTTGGTTCCCTCAGGCTTGTGAACTCCTGTAAAGAATTCACAACATGAATAGTAGCCCCTGAGTCTAACCACCAGGAATTTGGAGGAACATCAACCATATTAGATTCAAAACAAGTTAGTGCTAGCAGATTACCTCGCTTCTCCTCTTTCTTTTTCAGGATAAAGCAATCTTCCACCTTGTGACCACGTTTCTTACAATACTTGCAAGAACCTTTAAAGAATTTCTTCTTGGGTTCTAAATGTCGTTCTGCTTTCTCTGTACCCTTTTTCTTCTTTCCTTTATACCTGTTAGCACCTTTAGCACCTGAACTAGAAGCAACGAACTAAATGCTATTAGGCTTATTTTTCTTCATTGACTCCTCCTCTTGGGTGATTATTGCAATCAATTCATCCACTCCATAGTCATGCTTTTGAATGTTATATGAAGTCTTCATGATGTCAAACTGAGAAGGCAGAGATTCCAAGATGCGATAGATTAAAGTGTCTTCACCAACCTCAACCTTGAAAGACTTCAGCTTATTATAGAAATGTATTAACTTCATAATGTGTTCACGTACACCGCTGACACCATCATATTTGGTCTTTTCAAATAAGGAAAGATATTGGCTTTTCTGTGCCTTATCAAAAGTTGTGAATTTTTCACCGACTGCTTTGAGAAAAGCACTGGCATCATCAAGATCTGGAATGCTCTGTCTAATAGATTTCTCCATGGTGAATTTAATCACCTTTAGGCACACTCTGTTAGAGTGTTCCCATTTCTCATGAGAAATTTGCTGAGCTTCAGAAGACTCATCTGTAAGAGGCGCAGGCCTCCTCGTCCTCAATGCTATATCCAGATTGCCAATGATCAGGTAGAGATCTAATGATTCTTTCCAGTCCTCATAATTTGTTCCGTTTAGAGTTTTGACGGAATTAGGGAAGAAAACTGAATATCACAAAAAAATGATTTAAAAGTTCAGCTTAAAATAAATCCCTAAGCAAATTACAATATATTATAACTTAAATTAATAAATTCTAGCACCGATAGGGTACCAAAAAACATTAACATAAGTAAAGAGAAATGTATTGTACAACAACAAATTATACTAATAACAACACACCGATAGGGTATAATTATCACTAATATAATGGATTAATATTTATTCATAAATTTACACAAATGCATTCACGATAGGTGAAATTACAATTATGTAAATTAATAGCATAAATCATGCTTTATTTCATATGATTTTAATTATCTTAAAATATGACAAACAAAATTCACATCATCATGCCCATGATAGATAGGTCATCACAATGCAAATTAACAGAAAAATCATATTATAAGTAATAATTCAATATTCAAAAAATTTGAGAGTAATATGCTAAAATTAATTCGGAATTACATCTCAAAAATTAAATAAATTTCAAAATTATGAAATTTCAAACAAAATTATTTATTTAATAATTTTAAGAAAAAAAAATAAATAAAAAAAATAAAAAAAGCATATCTCAAAAAAGAGAGAGAGACGGTTTTGGCGGAGAGAGAGAGAGACGGTTTTGGCGGAGAGAGAGAGAGACGGTTTAAGAAAACCGGAAACGGTTCCTGCGCAGAACCAGCGCCGGCGGTGTTTCCGCCTTCTCTGCTGGAGCGCCGGCGAACCAGCGCCGACGGGATCTTGGCGAGGGGAAGCCCGCGCGGGACGACGGTGGAGCAGGCAGCCCTGGAGGTGCCGAAACGCCCAGATCCGTCTGGATCTGGGACGAAAACGCGGTGGAGAACCGCTGGAACGGGCGGCGGAACCGCGACGAAGAGCCGCTGGAGCGGGCGGCCCGGTTGATCAGCGTTGAAGCCCCAAGATTCGACGGGATCTGGGCGGTCGAAACGCGATGAAGAGCCGTTGAAGCGGCGGTCGAAACGATCTCCTCCGCGACGCGATCTGGGCGGTCAACCGAAACGCGATCTCCGCCGCGATCTGGGCGCGCGAGACGCGATCTCCGCCTCGATCTGGGCGCGCGAGACGCGATCTCCGCCTCGATCTGGGCGCGCGAGACACGATCTCCGCCGCGATCTGGGCGCGCGAGACGCGATCTCTGCCGCGATCTGGGCGTCCGTTCAAGACGCGATCTCCGATCGTGCGGCGCGACAGGGTCGGGACCACCGGGAGGTTCGCCGGTCCCGGCAGGCGACGCGGCTGCCGGCGGACGACTCGACTGCCGCCGCGTAACCGCTCAGGTATCATTCAGTCTCTTTCCCTCTCTCAAAAACGCATGTATGTTAATGTTGAAAAATATGGTTTGTTCAATTGACACCATAAAATGTATCTAGTAAGCTCTGATACCAATTGATGAAAGTATAAGGTAGTTTTTTTGAATTATACTGTACTAGACACAAATTATAGTATGTCAATCATGCTATTGAATTAATAGAATGAAAATGAATGTGTACCTGAATTGACATTCATATCCATGAGCACTATTGAACAGAACTCTAGAGGTTCTTCTGGCTACCTTCTGAGGGGTTATTGTAGAGAACAATTCTGATGTGTAAATTTGCTTAATGGGATGACAAATTTATAACCCCCCAGGGTAGTCAGGGACCTCTCTTAATTGGGTTTTTTATCTGATTGACCTAACCCATCACAGAGTCAATCTCACTGTAATCCCAGTTAAAATAACCATATTGATATTTTAAGATATTGTCGGTTAAAGATAAATAACCATATTGATATTATGATCATATCTAATATTGTCGGTTAATGATAATTAGATATTGAGTGATACTAATCCACAATTAATTTAAACATATTATAATCAACATTAATATTTGAATTATTTTTTACAATTAATTAAACATCATAAAATTTCCTAATAAACTCACAAGGTTTTATAAACAATAATATTCAATTGAGAATTTCGTCACACTTAAGAGTCTTTATCCATCCACAAACTCAATGTATGTTGACAACTTAAACACATCTATTGAATAAACTCACGGTTTAAAAATTAAAATTAACTAAATAAATTAACGTATAATGCATTTTCAATACAAATACGAAAAAAAATTCACTTTCTTTAATCTAAATTATACTACATATTTGGTAGTTAGTTTATTTTTTAAAATCAATTTTTCCTTATTTTTAATGTAGTGTGCGCAACCGCGTTTGCCAAGTATAAATCCTTAGTTATAAAATTTGCATATTATATCAAATTATTGAAGGGCATAATTGTAAATTACACGGTATGAGTTGATCTCATGCTATATATACACATAACCATGTTTTCTGTAGAGTGTGTCAATTTGAATTTGAGTAAGCAAAGATGGGTTGTCCCAAGTTCCCTATTATTGCTTTCATCTCCCTAACCTTGTTCCTCCTTGTCCTAAAGAAAGCCAACTCAACCGAAACCATATCGTTTAGCTTCAACAACTTTGAACAGAATAGCAACGAATTGATCTTGCAACGTGATGCAAGTATTTCATCATCTGGGGTCTTAGAACTGACCAGTGTTGTTAATGGTGTGCCAGCATGGAACTCCACTGGTCGTGCTTTATATGCTGAAGCTGTCCACATTTGGGACAACACCACAGGCAACGTTGCCAGCTTCGAAACTAGCTTCTCCTTTTCCATTAGACAACCCTTTCCACTTCCACATCCTGCTGATGGGTTAGCCTTCTTCATGACACCCCCAAACACCCCGGTTGGGGGAGGTGGAGGAAACTTCGGAATATTCAAACCCGGAGGGGGAAACCGTGCTGTTGCCGTTGAGTTCGACACTTTCAGAAACTCATGGGACCCCCAAATTCAGCACATTGGAATCGATGTCAACTCCATCGTATCCACCAAAACCGACCACTTTATATTGGACAATGGTGGAGTTGCCAATGTTGTCATAAAATATGATGCTTCCACTAAAATTTTAAATGTCGCCTTGGCTTTCCATTCACTTGGAACCCTTTACACCATCTGATGTGAATTCCCCTTGTCAAGAATTCAGAACGGACCGATTAGGACTATTTGTTAGAATGGAAAAAACAAAAAGGTAAAAATTGGGGATGATGGTAGTTTTGGGGGAGACGCCACTTCCGGAAAGGAAGATAAGTCTCAAAGACGCCACAAGGGGTGGAAGGCCCTTGATAAGTCTCAAGCTTGGTTCAGCCAAGAACCTAGGAGATACACTCTCTCAAGAAAAGTTTTATCCAAAGCCCAGTCTGTCTATTTCCATTGAAATGCAATACATATAGGAATTCCATAAAGCCAAGAAATAAATGCACCATTTACTAACATTGATTGAGGTTTATTTATTAAATAACCTCCCTACTAGTGCATATGAAAAGACAACAGCCACACTGAAGGAAAACTAGACAACCACTAAAATTCAACACTCTAAAATAAAAGAAAAATTAAAATAAACTGTTTTTAAAGCATAGCAAATAACACAACAGTACCAACACTTTTTACAACTTTGTTTAATTAAACCCACTTTGATTAAAATAACTTTGCAGCAACATCCTCTATTTCATGAATCTTCAATGATGACCATGCATTGAATTAATTTTGCCTCTATGTCCTTTTCATTAGGTGCAGCTTCTAGAATTGTTGCTACCACTTGTTGTAAAACTTCTCTTGCTTTCCTAGCTCTTGCCCTTGTCATAGGTGTCCCAAGTCTTTCAACCACCTTACTGTCTTTGTTTGTAGCTGTGTCCTCATCATTGCCTCCCTCTTGAAGAGGATTTGTCCTCAAATCTAAGGCTTCTTCTTCTGCATTAAAAGGAGACAAATCAGATACATTAAAAATTGCACTTGTATTATAGTCACCTGGCAAATCAATTTTGTAGGCATTGTCATGGATCCTCTCTAACACTTGGAAAGGACCGTCTGCCCTTGGTTGTAGTTTGGACTTCCTTTGTTTAGGGAATCTCTCTTTTCTCATGTGTACCCAAACCCAATCACCAGGTTCGAATACAATTCTCCTTCTTCCCTTATTAGCTTGCTTGGCATAGCTCTCTTGCACCCACTTTTTGCTTATTAATTCATCAACTTGCCTTTGTATTTCTTGGGTCTCTTGGGGGTTGCTTCTATACGCTGGTCGATTAGGTAATGAAGCTCCAGGAATGAGATCAATGTGATGCTCAATTCCCCTTAAAGGTGGTAATACGTTAGGAACCTCCTTTGGAAACACATCCTTATATTCCTGCAAAAGAAATTCAACACCAACAGGGCCAAGTTTTTTAGAGTTAGCATAAACATTATTTTTGCAATACAATACGTAAAGTGGTTTTTTTGCAAGCATCACCCTCTTCACCTCACTCTTTTTTGCTAAACAACTCTTTTTTCTTTCAAGTGTTTCACTTTTGTTCCCCTTATGTGTTTCACTCTTTTTATTTCCACTCTTTTTATATGTTTCACTCATCTCTCCTTTTTCTTGCAACTCTTTCTCTTTTATTTCTTTTTCTTTTTCCCTCAACTCCTTTTCTCTCATTTCTTTTTCTCTCAACTCTTTTTCTTTTATTTCTTTTTCTTTTTCCTCTTTCCTCTCTTGTCCTATTTTTGTTTTCAACCTGATTAAATCCTCAATTGCTTCTTTAGGTGAAAGTAATGCAATTCTCAATTTGCATCCTTGGTGCATAAAAGAAATTTTATTTGTTTTCTCATTGTAATTCACATTTCTTTCAACTTGCCATGATTTACCGAGAAGTAAGTGGCAAGCATCCATGGGCACCACATCACACAACACAACATCTTCATATTTTCCAATGGAAAACTTCACTTCAACTTGCTTATTCACAGATATGTCACCATTTTCACCAAGACTTTGAAGTTTGTAAGGTTGGGGGTGTGGTGTAGTCTCTAAATTCAATTTGGTAACTAATCTTGAACTAACCAGATTGGTACAATTTCCTCCATAAATAATGATTGAGCAAATCTTTCCTTCAATTGAACATCTAGTTTGAAATAAGCTTCCTTTTTGAATCTCAACCCTACCCTTAACCTCAGTAGTTGCAATTTCATTGTCCCCAAAAATTTTTCTTTTCTTGTTTGGACAATTTAAAGCAATATGACCTTTAGTCAAACATTTAAAACATTTAATTGTATTAATCTTGGAAGTAGAAGAAATGCAAGGGTTAGGAACGTGTTTACCACTTGAAGACTTTGAACCTTGTTCCCTAGGTAAGGAAGATCCCTCCTTCTTGGACTTGTCCCTCCAATTTGTGTTGTTAAAATTGGAAGAACCCCTTCTCATAGTTCCCTTTCTTTTGAGTTGTTGTTCTACCTGTACAGCTTTGTGCAACAAATCTTCTAACTCAATATATTCCTGCAATTCAACAACATCTCTGATTTCATTATTTAATCCACTCAAAAATCGAGCCATAGTGTCCTCACTATCTTCATTGACTTTAGCCCGCATCATAGTCATTTCCAAGTCTTTAAAATACTCTTCAACACTCCTATTGCCTTGAGATAATTTCTGAAGTTTAAGCTTCAAATCTCTATTGTATCTAGTTGGCACATATCTCTTCCTCATGATGGTCCTCAATTCATCCCATGTATCTACTATTGGTTCTTCATTTCTCACCCTCTCCCTTTGGTACTTGTTCCACCAAATAAGTGCATAATCAGAAAATTCAGCAGCTGCCATTTTAACTTTTTGCTCCTCTGTATAGTTGTTACAAGAGAATACATGTTCAATTTTCAGTTCCCACTCCAAATAGGCTTCTGGATCACTCCTTCCTTTGAATGGAGGAATATTCAGCTTCACTCCTTCAATCCGGTTTCGCCTAGGTTCACCATCATTATCTCTTCTTCTCCTATTCTCCTCATTATTTCCACGATTCTCAAGTACCTCAATCCTTCCATATAACTCCTCTGTATGTTCTCTCAACATTCTTTGTACTTGGTTTGTAATTGCTTCAATCATGAGTCTATTACCTCCTCCATTAGGAGGGGTTTCTTTACCTCCTGTACCTGCCATTTAATCAGAAAAAAATAAAATTGAAGTAATAGGCCCTCACCACTCTTCTCACGTGTTTACACTCAAGAATGTACACTCGTGTTTAGTGCTCTCTTTTCTGGCTTTTTCTCTAATGTGCGTGCACACAGCCTTTTACCTCTCTTGTACTCTCCTTGGGTTCTTAACAAAATCAAATAAGACTCTTTTTCTTCTTTTTTTTATTTTTTTTTCAAGAACAGTCCACACAATGTAGCAAAAATTTGGTGTATCAGACTTCAAACACCACTACCTCACAAAATAGCGAACGCAAAAGGCCAAACAAAAACAAAACTCTAATGCAATTTAAAACAGTTGCAAAAACAATCCTTCACAAAAACAGCCAATAGATCACCTTACAATTGGTTAAGTTTCTGTCCTAAATAGATGAATCATTCAGCCACAACCTTTTCTTTTATTTTTTTTTTCTTCTCTTTTTTTTTTTTCTTTTCTTTCTTTTGTGTTTTTTTTTATAGGCTTAACTTTTGCAATGACTTAGGCAGGGTGATTATCAATATCAGATGATGTTATTGGCACTAAGAACAAAAGGAAGGATGTTACCAATTTCTCCAAGCCAGCCAATGTCATGCCACTGTATCTCACGCTGCATAACTCCGAAGTGAACGATTCGACATCCAGGTGAAAGTTCACGTTCTGAGGAACAATTTCCACTCACGAATCACCGAAATTGACTCTGTAAAACGTGAGTTATGAGTGAAAGGAAATTGCGTCTCAGACAACCAAGAACTGCGCCCTAGAACCTTTAAGCAGTGTCCAAAACCTAGTCCTAAACAACTAGCTCTGATACCAAATGATGTGAATTCCCCTTGTCAAGAATTCAGAACGGACCGATTAGGACTATTTGTTAGAATGGAAAAAACAAAAAGGTAAAAATTGGGGATGATGGTGGTTTTGGGGGAGACGCCACTTCCGGAAAGGAAGATAAGTCTCAAAGACGCCACAAGGGGTGGAAGGCCCTTGATAAGTCTCAAGCTTGGTTCAGCCAAGAACCTAGGAGATACACTCTCTCAAGAAAAGTTTTATCCAAAGCCCAGTCTGTCTATTTCCATTGAAATGCAATACATATAGGAATTCCATAAAGCCAAGAAATAAATGCACCATTTACTAACATTGATTGAGGTTTATTTATTAAATAACCTCCCTACTAGTGCATATGAAAAGACAACAGCCACACTGAAGGAAAACTAGACAACCACTAAAATTCAACACTCTAAAATAAAAGAAAAATTAAAATAAACTGTTTTTAAAGCATAGCAAATAACACAACAGTACCAACACTTTTTACAACTTTGTTTAATTAAACCCACTTTGATTAAAATAACTTTGCAGCAACATCCTCTATTTCATGAATCTTCAATGATGACCATGCATTGAATTAATTTTGCCTCTATGTCCTTTTCATTAGGTGCAGCTTCTAGAATTGTTGCTACCACTTGTTGTAAAACTTCTCTTGCTTTCCTAGCTCTTGCCCTTGTCATAGGTGTCCCAAGTCTTTCAACCACCTTACTGTCTTTGTTTGTAGCTGTGTCCTCATCACCATCGCTGACATTGTGGATCTTAAACAAGAGTTTCCTGATTCCGAATGGGTTAACGTTGGTTTCTCGGCTGCCACGGGGGATCCCAGTGGAAAACAGAGAAATGCCACTGAAACACACGACATCTTGTCTTGGTCTTTCAGTGCCTCCTTGCCAGAAACAAACAATGTTATTCCTACTTCCAACCTCAACACATTTGCTAGTTAAATGTCATATTTATGCGTTACACGTGTGAAGATATCTACAATAAACACGTGTTCTTATGTTATTGTATGTTAACGTAGAAACGGTTACACTTGGCTGTTAGCATTCATCTGTGACTATTTCTGATTATAATTAAATAATAAGGGTAATTTATGCTTGATACCACCTCTTACAAAGGCTAGTTAAGGCTCCAATTTTTTTTTTATTTTTAGTTTTTAGTTTTGAAATTTATAAAAATAAAAATTAGTTTTAATTTTAAATTTTTAAAATTTTAAAAATAACATTGTTTTTATTTCTAAATTTAATTTAAATCTTAACTAAAACATTAGTTGGAGGTAGCGATTGAGATAGTTATTGAAGGTGGTAGTCACTGATTAGCGATCAAAGATGGTTGTGACTGACGATTGGAGGTAGCGTCGATGACCGATGATCGAAGTTGGCAGTCGGTGATCGTCGGTCGAAGGTGGCAGCCAGTGACCGCTGGTTAGAGGTGACAACTAGTGATCACTGGTCAGAGGTGGTGACTAGTGATCACTCAGAGGTGATGGCTGGTGATCGCCAATCGAAGCTGACTGTCAGTGACCACTAGTTGGAAGTGGCAGCCGATGACTATTGGTCGGAGGTGGTGGCGAATGACTTCCGATTAGAGGTAGCGGCCAGTGACTGCTGGTCAAAGGTGATGATCAACAGTGATAAGTGACATCAAATAATGAAATTAAATAAATATAGAAACAAAATCTAAAAACCAAATTTTATTATTTTTGAAATTGAGTGAAAATTGTTTCAACAATGATTAAAAAACCAAAATAAAACCATTTTTCCGCACACATTTCTATTTTCAAAAATACATTTCAAAACAAAAAACAAAAACTCATAAGCACCCCGAACAAACCCTAAATCTTCAATTTCTTAGATTGAGTCTTCACTAAATATTACCGAATTTTTTTATTTAAAATATGTGAAATTAATTTGAATTTATAATAAATTTATCAAAAAATACATATAATTCATAAAAGTGATGTAAAGATTGTAAAATCTAAAAAAAAAACCTTAGAAATTTATAGATGAATTCGGCATTTTAAACATTCTAGGAATCATGATTAATTTCTGTACTGAGGCAAAAGTCAAGAACTAAATGGCTCACTGAGGGGGATAGTGATACCAAATATTTCCACAATATGGTAAAATGGAGAAGGACAACAAACCACATAGGCAGGATTAATGTCTATGGGCAATGGATTAAGGCCCCATCTTCCATAAAACAAAAAACAAAAGAGTACTTTCAGGAAAGGTTTCAAGAATCACATTGGGATAGACCGAGTCTAGATGGGGTTCAATTCCAGCAGATTTCTTTGGAACAAAGCATGCTATTAACTCAACTTTTCTCAATTGAAGAGGTTAAAGAGGTAGTTTGGGAGTGTGGAAGATTTAAAAGTCCTGGTCCAGATGGATTCAACTTTCATTTTATAAAAAAGTTTTGGGAGACCATGCAGATGGATGTTATGAGGTATATGTAAGCATTCCATACTAACGAGAAGCTACCAGCGGGACTTAACTCATCATTTATAATGTTAATTGCAAAGAAGGAAGATCCCATTAAGCTTAGTGAGTTCAGACCAATCTCACTGATTGGAAGTCTATACAAAATTCTAGCCAAGGTATTAGTAAGGAGACTACAAAAGGTATTGAATGGAGTTATAGATAATCGTCGAAGTGCCTTTCTCGGTGGAAGAGGACTTTTGAAAAGTGTAATGATACTGAATGAGGTTATTGATGAAGCCAAGAGGAGAAGGAGAAAATGCTTAATCTTTAAGTTGGACTATGAAAAAGCCTACAACTCCATCAATTGGAACTTTGTGCTATATATTCTATGGAGAATTTGGTGTTTAGATAAATGGATCAATTGGATTGCTGAGTGCTTAAGATCAGCCAGAGTATCTATTTTAATCAATGGTAGTCCATCTTCGAGGTTCAGCATTGGAAGGGGCCTTAGACATGGAGACCCACTAGCTCTATTTTTATGCATAATTGTAGCTGAAGGATTGACCGAACTCATGAAGGAAGCTGTTAGTAAGGGCTTATACCAAAGTTACGCATGTGGTAACGACAATGTGCAACTCAACATACTTCAGTTTGCTAATGATACAGTTTTTCTAGGGGAGGTATCTCTGAAGAATATAATTACCATCAAAGATATAATGAGGAATTTTGAGTTGACTTGTGGGCTTAGAGTAAATTTCAGTAAAAGTAACTTTGGGGCAGTTGGTATATCCCAGCTAGAGAATTGTAGATTTGCCGACCTATTGAACTACAAAGTGCTAAACCTACCATTCACATATATGGGTATTCCTATTGCCGCAAACCCAAGGAGGACCTGCACATGGACACCAATTATACAGAAGTTCCAAAGGAAGCTTGCAGGGTGGAAAAATAAAACTTTGTCCTTGGGCGAAAGACTCCCCCTTATCAATTCAATTTTATCCTCTCTACCTTTGTTCTTCTTTTCATTCTTCTTGTCTCTAGCAACAGTGATTTAGAAGCTAGTACGTATACAATCTCATTTCTTATGGGGGAGGTGATGTTGAAGAGGGTAATAGGAAATTCATTAGGTAACTTGGGATAGAGTGTGCACACACAAACATAACGAGTGTCTAGGTATAAAAAATTTAGCCATATTGAATAGAGCACTTCTAGGAGAGTGGAGATGGGAGTTTTTTCACAGAAAGGATGAGCTTTGGCTTCAGGTTCTTAAATCTAAGTATGAGGGATGGGAAGGATTAGAATGGGGGAGTGACAGAAGGAACTCTTTTATATGGTGGAGGGATTTAGAGCCTGTGGAAGTGATCGATCAGATGGGTGGTTTTAGCAATTGAGGGATTGGAAGCTGGGTTTAGGGAATAGAATCAAATTGTAGTGTCATGAATGAGTAGGTGAGGGGACCCTACAAAGTAGATTTTCGAGACTATACAGTAACTCTAAGCAGCAAGCAAAGTGCATTAGTGATATGGGAGAGTGGGTGGATGGCTAATGGGTTTGGAAGTTTAGATGGAGGCGACAATAATCTCAATGGGAGCTTGACTTTGTTCAAGGGTTTCAGGATACAAAAGCTAATGTCATGGAAAATTCAAATTAGGAAGATGACTGGTTATGTTCGGTGGACCCAATTGGAATGGATAATACCAAATCAACCTATATAGCACTGCAACAGAAAACTTTAGGGAGGGGAATGCCAAGGGAGGAGTTGAGGTTATTATGATCATCAGAAGTCCCTCTGAAAGTCCGCATATTTACGAGACTTATGTTGAACTGGTTATCTACCAAGGATAATCTCAGAAAGAGGAATATAATACTAACTACCCCTGATTTGATATGCCCCTTATGTCAACAGGTGGAAAAGAATATTAATCACTTGTTCTTCAACTGCACAATGGCATCCCAAATTTGGCTAAAATGCTATGAATGGATTGGTGTGACCATAGTGAGGCATCAAGATCCAACAATCAATTTCATGCAGCATATAGGATAAGGATTAAGGAGTAGAAGTAACCAAACCTGGAAGGCAGTCTGGATAGCAATTGTCTGGTTCCTGTGGAGTCAAAGGAATTCTTGTGTTTTTAAAGGGAGATCTTCCAAGCTGACAAGGTACTGCAACAGATTTACTATCACATATAGTCCTGGTAATACACTCTAGATTCTTCTTCCTCATACTCATTCTCTGTATGATCCATGAATCCTGCTAGCTGCATCGGCGAAGGTGAACAAGGATGTTCTGTCACAAGAGTTACATGTAGATTCGGGAATTCAAGGTGGTGGTTTATTGAATTGCTAATTTTTGTGTACTGGGAAAGCTAGTGAAGTGGAAATTAGGATGTTGTAAACTTTTTTGGAGTGGGAATGAGTTTATGTGATGGTTAGTTAATTCTTCATAACTTAAGCATTACCTAACCATCCTCTTTTCTCTATCTTTGTAAATTATTGAGTATTCCTTATATCCTAAAATAAAATTCTTTGCCTACAAAATAAAAATTCTAGGAATCATGATAATATGTTAAATTCTATGGCCAAATTGTGTGTACCAATATAATATCATCTTATTTACAATATAACTATGGTGTTTATATGATCGACTGGATTTCAAACCACCAATAAATCTGAATCTAAGTCATTAACTATTCTTTCATTTATGAATTTATCTAAGTTATTTAATTTAAAGTAAAACGAAATTTAACTCACAACTTGTAACGTGGATATTAGAATATCCATACTTTTTTTAAAATGCATTCCTTTATAGAGAGATGTATCAGTTTATAATTTATGTTATTTAATGTAATAGGTTCACTTTTAGTAGCTTACTTATCACTTTATATTTTCTTATTTACATACTCATAATGTCTCTGTCTCGAACACATAAATAACCTGTTTCTATCTACAAATATTATGATCATCGAAACTTTAATTGGCAATAATCCTCCCTTTGTTGTTATCCAAAATAAACCTCTGCTACTTTCACGTTCACCGTTCTTAAAATGTTATTGATGTTATTAAATTTGAGAGTTTATATAAATTCATAAAATTTTATAATCTCAATAAAAGAATTCGACTAGTACATATAAAAATAATGAAAAACTATTTATAAACATCATAAATTAAATATTTTAACAACATAATAAACTAAAATACTAAACTATAATAATTGTAAGGATGATAATATGGCAGAACAGGTTGATCAATGTTTTCTGTAGATAAAAAAGAAGGTTTGATGTTAATACATATGAGTGTTCTTCAATTCAAGAACAATACATTAAATTAAAATATGTTGAACTCTAAACTTGTAAAAATTCCAACAAAAATTAAAATATGTTTCTAGAAACTAACACACATTAAACCAACAAAAACTAACAACACATTAAAATATGCTTCTGTGGTTAATTTGGATTATCTACGTGTTTTCTCCCTTATGCGTCTTCTCTCTCAACTTTGAAAATTCTCTTCAATTGAAAGGAATTTTTGTAAATTGGGATATGTTACTTATGTTGTTTGAAAAGAATTTTTATAAGGTGTTGAAAAATAAAAAAGAAAATATTATAAAAGTATTAAACATGTTCGATATGTATCATGGATGATAATTTAAGTGTAGCAATAAATAATGTGAGAAATATAGGTGTAAATGTGTTAAATATGATAAATTAAATATAAGACTATTGTCTTAATTTCATTGGTGGATTAAGATGTGTTATTTAACCTTTTTTATTTGGGGTTATGCAGACAAACCCTTTTATTTATATGAGTTAATTACTTTAATTGCAATTTTTCTACTGCTAGTATAATTGTTTTACACAAATCCTTTAATATTTAAAAAATATATATTCCTTAATTTTCACTTTTTCTACAGCTGGGAAACATATTTTTATGGTTAATTAAATGGTCATTAATTAATTTTTATCTAATCAACTCTTTTCTATTTATTAAGTAATATCTGAGACTTAAAATTTTAAGAAATTTAAATTCAGTCTCTTAATAATTATTATTCAGACAAACGATTTCTTGTAAAAATCAATTGAAAGTTATGAATATGAAACTTTCCCCTTTTACAAGTTTCTTTATCAGCCTTGTTTATTTATTTTTATATAAATATTTTTCATATAGTTAATCTAACAAATGTGAGATTTTAAATTTTGTAATATATACACTATTTTACAAGAATGAAAATAAGAGTAATAATAATGTGTATAATACTATAGCAGTAAGTATGATAAAAATTATTATACAAAACCCAAAAATAGAATATGAAATAACTAAGGTGGATGCCTTGAATGTACGTAAAACCATTTACTTAATATTTCTGAGTAACTATCTATCCTCTGGCCGACCAATTATAATTTCTTAGTATTTTTGTGTTCACACATTATAGCCTGGGAAACTTGTATCTCTGAATCTTGACCAATGACTTAATATTTTACTAGAAAATCTAACCAAGTGAGAAAGGGATGTATCTTAGTCGGCTACATTTAGTGTCTCAAAAATGTTTACAAACTTCATATTATACCATCTGAACTTGGGACTTTTGAGTTATTACACTCTGACACAACCTGTTGATTTCTTAATAAGTCATTATGCTTTCTAATTTTGCTTTCTAAACTTTTGAAATACAATTAAAATTCAACTATCTAGTCTAATTCCCACCTCCCTGTGCTTTAAATCTCTCTTAAAAGAATTATTTGATCTTCTATTTAACTCGCTGTGGTTATTCCACATATTTCTCATTTATCATCAAGCCAAAAAATCCACTAAATTTTCTTCTCCGATTAATTTAAGCATATGTATGACTGATAAGGGTGCTGTCTCCTCCGACTTATTTTTAGTTTAACAAAAGTATTTTTATGTCAAAGTAAAAGAATTAACTTAAAAATACATAAAATTACTTTTGAAATTTCATTTTTATCTTAAAAGCTAATTTAAAGTTACGTTAAAAGTTGTTAGATAAATTATTGGTTATTGTATGATAAAAATACATTTACAAAATAAATATTTATTTTTAAAATATTATTTTAATAAACATAATATAATTATATTATATAAAATGTATAATATATATATATATTATTAGTAAAATTAATAAAATATTATAAAATTCCATACCTGTATTCATAATATATATAAAATGAAAATGGTAAAGATTTTGCAAATACTTAATTTCATTCAGAATATTTTTTAAGAGTACGAATTAATATAAAATTATCATCCATAAATATTTTATTGTAAATTATGTTTTACATAAATGATTTTTTAGTAAAAGGGTAAACTAAATTATTAAGTAATAATGTCTTGCATAATTTTAAATTTACATGGTAATATTGTATTTATATATATTTTATATTCAATTAACAACCAAGTATATTAATTAAGAAATAAATTAATTTTTTAATAAAGTTTATTTTTAATTTAGTTTTTCAAATTTGACATATTACTATTGATGTTGTGATAGAAAATGTTAAATTATGATGTGACAAGGTCAATAAATTTAAATTTTCATCTATATTACATAATTAAAACAAAAATTTTCCAAATTGGTTCAAAATATTTTCAAAAATAAATTTTAAATATTTTAGAATATTGTTAATTAAAAATACATAAAACTCGGAAACATGTAAAATAACTATTCATATAGATAACAGAGTAAATTTTAATAAATATAAATTTATATTTATGATTTTTATTTCCATATCTACACATTAAAACATATAATTGTTACACCACTGATATTGTTTCAAAAGAACAATAAAAAGTTTTAATAAAATTACTAATTTTGGACATAATATTATAATTTATTATCTTCATTAATAATTTTAAAAATTAATAAGATTATATTTTCTTGAGAGGATTTTGCAAAAATAATAATCCCTCGCTTTACAAAAGGTTCATTTTCTATTTAAATTAAAAATTCAAATAGGCATTGGCAAGGCTTTAGCTATCATGTTCTTCGGTAAAAGTGAGATTTCTTGTTTTTAAAATAGTGAAATTTAACATTTTTTATATAATTTTATTTAATTAATTTGTAGTTGTATTAAAAACACATTGTTGGGTGAATAAAATAAATTTAAATAAATACAAAAAATTTTATTCATATTTATTGGATCTCGAAATATTATAGTATTAGGCCAAAAGAAACGATTCAAGCGAGGCTTCATAAGCCACGATCGAGGGAGCAGTATTAGAAGGATAGTCAAACTGGTTTCGAGCATCCATATCGATGAAATATAAAAGAAGGCTCCATACAAGACAAAGAAGCAGGGGAATTCTCGAGGTTTATACAACTATGCAATCAAGACTGGAGTATTTTCCAGCAACAACAGTACTCGAGAGAGACACCAAAACCAATAAGTTCGACTTACAATCTAAAAAGAAGGATCGAGATTGGAAGATTGAAAGCATATACTAGAAGTGAAAACGATGTAGTGGATAAGAGCAATAAAATGAGTTTGAGATTCAAGGAAGTCAACAATCAAAGTCAAAACATCGAGTTACTATTCGTTAAGGATAGTTATTAGAAATTGCAGGAGTTATAAGAACTTTATGACCATGCCAAAATCACGGTGGGAACATTTCATAAACATCTTGTAATACTCAAGACGTCTAGACATGATAAAGAGTGAAGAGATAAACATCTATGCTCTTACCACTTGAGGGCAATTCATTCTGCAAATGTCACTTACTCTTATTTTCTTTAAAGTTTCATGTATTTATCGCTTTTTATTAGAGATAGTACTTTGAGATTTATATTGCTTTCATTTACATTTTCTACATTTATCGTTTTAATTAGTATCAAGTTTCAAGATCTTCTATTTGGAGATTACTTTACAGCTTATTTTTTATGTGCATGTTCTTTATTACTTTCAAAATAAGGTTTTCCTTCCATTAATGTTTAGAAACTCTCAATCTAGGACTACCCATTTTTTCTGTGATTATATAAACTAAATATTACCTTGCCACATGTTAATTTACATAGAGTAAGTGAATTCGTAAAATAGTAAAAGTTCACAAGTTATCTGAATAGTTTGATAAACATGCACAAAGTGTTAAAAAAAAATCACAATATTGTAAAAAAAATAAAAATAAAAAACTATTATTGATGTGAATATTCATTGACTTGATCTCATCTAACTTGGTGCACTCCGGACTGAGAGACTGTGTATCATTCTCAGAATCACCGATGACCACAATTTCTTAGTATGTTATTGTACATGAATTGGACACTGAGAAACTTCTATCATCTTAATTTTGACTTATAATTAACATTTACTAGAAAGTCTGACGAAATGGAGAAGGAATGTAGCTTAGCTTTATAGTACATGTGTTTACTTTGGATACAAAATGTTACAATTCAAATCATGTCATCCCGGTTCCGCACAGTTACTAAAAATTAGGTTACAATAGTTATATCTGTTGTTATTATTGAAATAACTAAGGTTAGAACAAATGTAAACTTAATTATATATGCGGTTATATACTGCAAGACTTTAAGTATTATCATTTAAAAAAATAATTTTTACCTCCTAACTCATTTGGTGACATAAGTTGAATTTGTAAAGAGAATCTTTTAGAAAAGTAAGGAGCATTAAATATAACTAAACCTCAAAATGAATAATTATAGTTATTTTTAATAAAAAAAACATTAATTCTATATGTAAAATCAAAACACTTCTGTCTGCATTTCCATCGGGTTAGTCAATTATCATTTGTTTAATTCTATTGTGGTAACAACGAAACAAAACCTTATTGTAATTGTGTCTAAGGTGTGTGTCTATATATATATAAATGAAATATAAAGACAATTCAAAAGAGAAAAAAAATTATGGTGAGAAATAAAAAATATAATAATAATCATAGAATTTTAACCTATGGTTCAGATTGAGTTATTAATTAAACAAGTTTACGTATTTTTCTCACACATAAACTTCTCCCATAACCACCATCATTTTCACGTCGTATTCCTCATTTATGTGTCACCCCATGCTAACCTAGTGTCAGATACACAACCTTGTAGAACACAAGAGAAACTCTTAGCCGCACAACACTAGGTGAAAAAACTCCTCATATATAGTTTGTTGTTTATCTATGTTTACATCATGCTCATATATGTATTTAGAAATCCGTGGAAGTGGTTTAACTGCAGGAATCCCATGTTTATATTACTTAATTACTTTGCCTATATAAAACAACTTACGTAATTACTTTAATGGTAACTTATAATTATTTTGAACAATTCATCAATGTTTAGAAATATATAATCCTTAATTATCTTTCGATTTTCCTAACAGTGGTAAATATATTTTTATGTTTAATTATTAGTTTATTTAATCTAACGGTTACGGAGTATTTTTTACAAATTAATTCTTTTATATTTATTAATTGTAATACCGGAACCTTGATATTTAATGTTAATTTCAGTCACAATAATTTTGTTATATTTTTTATGTTAGTAGGTTCCCCATATAAGCTCCTTCTTGTTGAAAGTAATTGAAAATGAAACTTCATCATGGTGCCCTCAAAATGATGCTAATTTTTGTCCTCTTTATGCCACCTCTTTTTACATGATCACAACACTGAAATTATGTAGCATAAGCGTCCACAAGATTAGAAATTGTTTATCCCCACATGCGACAGTGGTACAGATATCAAAATTGGCATATGCCTGCAGATTAGTTAACTACTTTAAAAAGCAATCGTATAATTTTTTTACACATTATTTAACATTTAAAAAATATATTGTCTTTAATGAAAGCATCTTGCACACATAAACACCTGACACATCATTTTTACACACAACTAGTTATATATAATTTTTTGTATGTTTAGTTTGATAGAAAAAAAATCTTACAATTAATATTGAGTTTGATTATGATTTGAAATAATTTATATATTAGATTCAATTTTATATTAAATTTTATTTATATTTATAGTAAAAATATTTTAACATAAATCATATCAAACTCAATTTTAACAAAAATAAATTTAAATTAAAATCAATTTTATTAACATTTTTTATATATTTAAGGTTATTATATATAGTTTAAAAATATTTAATAAAATTTTAAAATTATATTTTATTAAAATATTCCTATTTAGTATTTAAATTTGTAATGTATATACTACTAATAGAGGGTATTCTTAAGAATAAAACTTTGAGAGAAATAGAATCGTAAATTATTTAATTATTTAATAAAAAATATTAATATACTAAAATTTGTCTTCACTTAATAGTTAATACTATTGCAAAATGTCTTATAAAAATATCAAAATTTATTGTAAAAATAATGTTTTATAAAATTAGGGAAATATTTATGAAAATATTTTAAAAATAATATTTTTAAATATTAAATAATTCATTCCTTTTGTTCCTTTTAATATTTTGTTCTTAAGAAATATCAACTATGACCGATATATACATTAAAAATTAAATATTAAATAAGAATATTTTAATAAAATATTACATTTAAGTTTATTAAATATTTTTAAGTTATATACAATAAAAGAAACAGAGAAAGTATTTACATGTTTAGATGAATGTTAATAAAAAAATGTTTTTGGTTAAAATTGATTTTGAGATTATGTGATTTATGTTAGAATTTTTTCACTATAAATATAAATAAAATTTGTTATAAAATTAGTAATTTATTATAGAAATTATTTTATATTATTTAAATTCATAATTGAACCCAATTTCATTTCTAAATTTTTTTCTACAAACCTAAACATATAAAAGTTTATCAGTTATGGATTCAAATAAATGCGTAATGTAGATTAAACAACAACCTTCTATCAATAATTTTTATAGGACAATGTATTTATTAGGAAGGAAATATCATTTATGTCCATAAATATATACATAGAATACCGATTTAATTTTGTTTATGTTAGTTAAATGTGTAATTGTGATTGCTGTGTGTAAAAATGGCATAGTAATTACATGCCCATACAAGATTTACTAGTCCTTAATTATCTTTCACTTTTTCTAATGTTGGTAAACATATTTCTATCTTTAATTTAATGGTCATGAATTTGTATGCAATGAATTCTTTTATATTTATTAAGTAATATGTCAACCATTAAATTTTAAGAAGCTAAAGTCAGTCTCAATATTTATTATTTACACAAACGATTTCTTGTCGAAATTAATTGACCATGAAACTTCTTCATCATTGATCATTACTTGTGAAGCCAATGGGAGTGCTGGTTTTGTACGAGTTCTAATTGGGTCCAAATACAAAGACGCTTTCACCTGCATTATCAATACCAAACTTAGGTACTATAAAGGTCCACAAGCATTAATATGGTTGTACGATTTCCCAGTCGATATCATACGTTTCGCATTCATCAATGTGACGGCTTATGCATGATAGCAAAATTTACCTATGCGTGATCATGTATTTAGTTTTACGGAGACCATATATAAATATTAATAGTGTCCGCAGACAAATTCACAATATTGTATAAAAAGAAAGAAAAGAAAGTTATTATTATTTTGAATATTTGTTAGAATTAACTTTTTACTTTTATGTGTACTTAATTTTTTAGGATTTAACATATAAAAAATTACACTACAGGAATTTTGGATCATGTAATTTTCACATTATTATACTTTGATTTTTTTTATGAAAAAGTTCAAAAAAATTACATGGATCCATAATGTAGTGTAGATATCTTTATTTATGAATTTTTCTTCTCCGATTCTTTTTAAGTGGTAGAAACCTTGAAGTGCAGAGAATTACCTATGTCTGTATCTAGTGCTACAAAGACCATAAATAGCATTAAAAAACAAATTCAAAATATTGTAAAAAAAAAGAAAGAAAAAACATTTATTATTGTGAATATTCGCTAACATGGTCTCAACCGACTCAACCTACAATGAGAATAGATTTGTACTGATGAATTTATGGTTGCAACTCTGTGTAAAAATAGGAATGCATGACTGAGATAAAAGTATAGAGGGGGTTCAAATAATACCAGTTTAACTTTATAAGTATTGCATTCAATTAATGGAAAACATCTCAATCAATGAAATAAAAATTAATGATTAAGATTATTTACTCATTGTCTTTCTTCTAGCATTTATTATTTGTCACTCTTTTTTCTCTTTCCTCAACTTATGGATGAGATTGTCTAGATATTTTTCTTTCTTCGTTCTCAATGATTGAGATTTGCCCTATTAATTGAGTGTAATACTTTTAAAGTTAAACTAGTGTTATTTGAGCCCTACATATATATATATATATATATATATATATATATATATATATATATATATATTGATAGATAGATATACAGATCGAAACAGAGAGAGAGAGCGGGAGAAAGAGAGAGAGTGATATGAATCCTCTTTGTAAGTTTAGGATTCTGAAAGGACCCTAGGAATTTAGCTTGCCGCCTTAACAAAATTGATCAACATGGAGTGCAAACAATTTCCAAAAATAAACTTATTAGAATTACTATCAAACTTTTAGACACAGAATGGAAATTAAAAGTTATTGAAATTCAACGATTAAACGAGTTTTTGAATAGTGTAGGACTTTCCTGTGCAATTGATCGTAGAGTTTGCTAGGCATAATTGAGTATGAATGGAAAACGCAGAAAATGGAATTGGAGTTGATAGACTCCACACTTCCAAGGATGGAAGATATGTCTACGAGATTGCACACACAAAGGGGTGAATTACCTTTGATAAATCTCCAAAGATTTTGGATTGTCAAGAACCTAAAGGAGAGAAAACCTCAACCTATCTTTTTATTCCCAAATATTCTGTCCTTACATATGAGTCTTGCACAAATATATATGCCTAGTAAACTCAGCTTGTGTGTAGGTTTCGTGGCTTTCTACATTCATCTAAAGTTACAAAATAAGCTTAATAAAAAAACTAATAATGGGCAGCTTAATAACAAAGTGTACCTGTCAAAGCAAATTAAACATGTATACTAATTAGAATTGATAACCTAGGAAGCTGCAACTTTCATTAGACAATTCTGGTCGTCCACCATTAACTAAGTAAACTCCAAAAAAATGAGTTTAATTTTATTCCAAACTTCTCTTCCATTAAGGTCAAGCATTATTCTCTTCAGTCATGAGATAATTAACAATTTTAAACTTTATTTCTTCAATATTTGGCTCTTTTTGCAAAAGGACTGTCAATACTTGTGACATAGCTTCCTTAGCTCTCCTTGTCCTTGCCCTTGTCATAGGTCTTCCAAGTCTTTCAAGCTCCTTGCTCTTCATGTCCTCATTAGAGTGAGTGAGAAAGAGAGAGATCGAGAGAGCATAAGCGAGCAATAGAAAGAGAGAGAGAGCTAACAACAGAGAGATAGAGACAGAGAGAGATGTATCACATAAAGGTTTCCTGGCTTTTAAAATTTAGTATTTTATGTATATTTGTATAGGAATGGTGTTAGATCTCACATCGAGTAATGATATGGCAAAACTATAGTATATATGTGAAACTCTAACTTCAACTTGTAAGCCAATTTTGTGAGGTTGAGTCAGGTCCAATTTCACAATATCTAATAGGTAGTTTCTTTAGCACCCCTTTATTTCCTATTCATACTCACTAAATGTTTACAAATTTCTGCAAAACCTCAAAACTCCATCACCTTCTTTTATCCTAAGTTTTTTGTTAAAGCCTTACCCAACTTCATGGTTGCATGCACACATCTATCACCTTTTTGAAAGATTAATTTTGCTTCTCTATTTCTCACTCTCACCCTCTTTGAACATGCATATTTTTCACCTCTATTTTTAGGAACTTCCTCTATCATGTTTGTTCGAAGAGGGTGAGAGTGCTCTTTCAAAAAGGTGGGTAAAGGTGTGTGTAGCTGTGAAGCTAGGTGATGCTTTGTAAAGAAACTTAAGATAAAATAAGGTAGGGTGTTTTGAGGTTTTGCAAAACAATGTAAACATTGAGGGGTGTGAATAGCAAATGAGGGGGGTGCTAAAAGAAACTGTTTTCTTAATATGGTATCAGAGTTTATCCTAGCAATTTGTTGTTGTTGAGCCTATTGTGCTTCCAGAATTGGGATGATGTGAGAAAATTGCAAAGGTACGATGTTGCCAAGAAATAATATAAAAATGGTTCTTCCACAAGGACCGTGGATTCGACAAAGAAATAATTGCTTATAATTTTAACTAATTTTATAAGTAATTTAAATTGAAATGAATTCCAGAATAAAGATAACAAATTCAAATAAATAAAATCTAAGATAAGGAAATTGTAATTAATATAAAACACAAACTTTTGAGATTTTTATATATTTGAAAATAAGAAAAGATTAGATAAAATAAAGGAAAGTATAATTCAAGATTTTGAAATTCAAATTTAGAAAACTTCGAGGATTGAGAGTTTACCCCATGACTGCCTATTGATTCCATGTTAATTACCTTTATACTCTTATTGATTCTTTATGAAGGTAAATTAACTTAAGATACCTTCATCCCTTTTCAAGGCACGAAGGTTTGTTTAATTGAATTAATCTATACTTTTGTGATAGCTATGTTTAATTAAATTTATTAAGTTTTTTGTTAAGTAATTGAGTCTTTAAAAGATTAAACTTACTTTCGTGGTTTAATTCCTAAGTTCCTTTCCTAGGGTTCCAATAATTAAATTCACCTTTTGTTCCTTTACTAATTATCTATGACTACAAAAATAGTGATCAAACGTATTGAATTAGTAAAAACAATAAAGAAGAAATTATGAGAAGCCTAATTAATCACCAATAGAGTCAACGAATGAACCCTGGTCCTAGAATAAAAAGGTCTATTGACACATAGTTATGAGAATTGAAAACAATAAAATATAGAACATCGAACACCAAAATAAAGAGTGAAAAAGGAAAAGAGGAGCCCCAAGCCTTCACCTCTATGATGTCTTTGATAAAAAGTTTTCCACACACTCATTTGGAACAGAAAGTCCCTATTTAAACTAATGACTTCATAATGTCTCAATCCAAAAAGAAAATAAACTAAAACAACTTAAACTGATTACACAAAAAAGTGCATGCTAAAATTTCATTATTTAACATTTTTTTCTTCCCAATTGCCTCTAAAGGTCCAAGTTTCACTCAAATGATCTAAATCTGTCCTAGAACGCTTCAAATACTAGTAAACCATATTCTAAAACACCAAAAAAATGCTAAACCATAAACAATTCTAAAATATAATAAAAATATACTTAAATGCAAATACTAAGCCTAAATGACATATAATAAATAAAATTTTAATTAAAATAAAACCTAGAAATAGCTAAAAATGCAACACAACACAAACTATTGTTGGGCCACCTACAAATGTTAAACTTCACGTATGAGATGTCCAATCCTCAATGTGACTGGGTGTGTTAGAGATTCTCTATTGACTGGGAATACAACAAAACAATAGTATATAAGTGAGATGCAAACCTCACCTTATAAGCCAATTTTGTGAGTTTGAGTAGGACTCAATTTCATAATTTTTAATATTGTATTAAAGCCTATGTTAACGTTTTGTTATTTTTGGGCCTAATATGGACCACCCACAAATCCTAAAATTTACACTCAAGATATCCAATACTCAGCATAAGCGATTCCACATTGACTAGTGATCGATATGAACAAACAATTATCTTAATTTTATTGGTCAATTAAGATGGAATTCTCTGACCCATTTTTTATATGGTGTTATTTAGACAATCCCATGTATTTATATTAGTTAATTAATTTAATGGTAATCAGATAATTGTTTTACACAATTCCTTAATATCTAAAAAATATATATTCCTTAATTATCTTTTGATTTTTATAACACTGGTAAACATATGTTTATGTTTTATATATTAGTTTATTTAATCTAATGGTTATGGAGTAAGTTTTACGAATTAATTCTTTTATATTTATTCAGTCTCAATAATTCTTTTACATTTATTATGTTGGACCAGTCCTCCACACAATCTTTTCTTGTCTAAAGTAATTGAAAATGAAGCTTCATCATGGTCCCCTCAAAATTATCTTAATTTATGTCTCCTTTATGCAACCTCTTTTTAACTACGTTATCAACAGAAAACTATGTAGCATAAGCGTAGAAAAGATTAGAAATTGCTATCCCCCCTTCCAATAATGTTGTCAGATTCCTTGGTCCACATCATGTGCGTTCCCCATTCATCAAGGTTACAGTGTATTATGCAGATATCAAAATTGACGTATTATGTATATAGTGTTATGGAGAACACACAAGAGTGTTGAAAGACAAATTCAAAACATTGTAAAAAAAAATGAAATTAAAACTATTATTGATGTGTGAGACTTGCTCTCAGTGCACTTGAGACTGACACACTATATCCTTTTAGGTGTTCATGATAACAATTTCTTGTATAAAAAAAAAAAATTCTTCTTATCTTGGTGTTCATGCATTGGAAACTGAGAAACTTATATTTACTAATATTTATCATCTGACGAAGTGAAAAAGGCATCTAGTTTAGCTTTGTAATCCGTTTATTTACTTTTGGATTAGCCAAAACACAATCGCGTTGGCACATTTATGTATTCACACTTTTATTTTAATATCACATAATAATATTTTAAATATTTTGAAGTAGTTTTTTGCTGCGTTTAGATATCAATATTTTAAATTAATTTTTTGTTTAAAGTTATCAGGTTGGTTTAGTGATAAAATTTATGCTTGGAGAGTGACAGATGTGGGTTCGAATCCCTCTTATGACATTGCAATTTTTTTTTTAAGTTTAAAATACGTGTAAGGGTAGAATAGGTATTTTTAAAAATGGATGTCAAAAGGAGATATTTCCTTTATTAATAGTATAGATATAGTTTATCATATAATATCATAAATTATTAATTATAAATATGGTTGGACAATTATGCATGTTGGATATCAATATTTTAAAGTAATTTTTAGCTTAAAGTTATAAGGTTAGTTTAATTGTAAATTAATGTTTGGAGAGTGGGAGGTTGCTGCTTTGAGTCCCTCTTATGACACAATAATTTATGTTTTTAATTTTAAAATAGGTATAAGGGTAGAATAGGTATTTTAAAAAGTAGATGTCAAAAGGAGATATTCCGTTATTAATAGTTTAGATATAGTATACCATATAATATCATATATTATAAATTATAAATATAGTTGGACAATTATGTATGTTGGATATTAATATTTTAAAGTAATTTTTAGCTTAAAGTTATAAGGTTGATTTACTAGTAAATTAATGTTTGGGAAGTGAGATGTTGCTTGTTTGAGTCCCTCTAATAACACATTAATTTATTTTTTAATTTTAAAATAGGTGTAAGGGTAGAATATGTATTTTGAAAATTGAACATCAAAAGGGGGTACTAACTTTATTAATAGTGTAGATATAATATATAATATAATATTATATATTATAAATTGTAAATATAGTTGGATAATTATGTATGTTGAATATCAATATTTTAAAGTAATTTTTTGCTTAAAGTTATAGGGTTGGTTTAGTAATACAAATTTTGTTTGGGGAGTGAGAGGTTGTTGGTTCGAGTCCCTCTAATAACATATTAATTTATTTTTCAATTTTAAAATAGGTGTATGGGTAGAATAGGTATTTTGAAAAGTGGATGTCAAAAGTGGGTATTTCCTTAATTAATAGTATAGATATAGTATATACTATAATATCATACATTATAAATTATAGATATAATTGGACAATTATGTATGTTGGATATAAATATTTTACAGTAATTTTTTGCCTAAAGTTATAAAGTTGGTTTAGTAATAAAATTTATGTTTGGCGAGTGAGAGGTTCTGGGTTCGAGTCCCTCTAATAACACACTAATTTATTTTTTAATTTAAAATAGGTGTAAGAGTAGAATAGATATTTTGAAAAGTGGACACCAAAAAGGGGTATTACCTTTATTAATAGTATAGATATAGTATATAATATAATATCATATATTATAAATTACAGATATAGTTGGACAATTATGTATGTTGGATATCAATATTTTAAAGTAATTTTTTGTTTATAATTATAAGGTTGGTTTAGTGATAAAATTTATGTTTGGCGAGTTAGAGGTTGTGGGTTCGAATCCCTCTAATAACACATTAATTTATTTTTTAATTTTAAAATAGGTATAAGGGTAGAATAGGCATTTTGAAAAGTGGACGTCACAAGGGGGTATTCCCTTTATTAATATAATATATAATATAATATAATATATTATAATTATAGATATAGTTGGACAATTATGCATGTTGGATATCAATATTTTAAAGTAATTTTTGGCTTATTGTTATAACTTTGGTTTACTGGTAATATTTATGTTCGTGCCTGTGTATTTGCATTTCTATTTTAATTTGTAATAACAATTTTAGGATTTTAATTTAATATCTTTTGTAAATTTTTATATTTTAAAATATAAATTGTTATGTAAAATGTTTTGAAATATATTTTGTTAAATTATACTTTTTATTTATGATAACATGATAGAAGCATGTCAGATAATCAATGGATATCACAAATATACAACGAATATGAAAAATCGGAAAGATGAGAGTTTGAATAGAACTCAAAACTTTGTCGCACCTGTGTATTTACATATTTATCAAAAATATTTATAAAAAAATATACGCATATATATATATATATATATATATATATATATATATATATATATTAATAGGCAAAAGTTATATTTGTGAAAGTGAGAACAGTCATAAAATATTTAGAAGATAAAATACTCATAAACTGTGGACACCAAAATGTCATATAATATATAAAATGTGTTCTCATTATATAATATATAGCATATAATATAATATCATGTATTATACATTATAGATATTAATGGACTATTATGTATGCTGGATATCAACATTTTAAAGTAATTATAAGTTGGTATAGTTGTAAAATATATGTTTGGAAAATAAGATGTTATGGGTTCAAGTCCCTCTTATGACAAATTAATTTATTTTTTTCATTTTAAAATAGGTGTAAGGGTAGAATAGGTATTTCAAAAAGTAGACATCTAAAGGGGATGTTCCCTTTATTAATAGTATAAAGGTATTGTCTTTATTAATAGTATAAATATAGTATATAATACAATATCATATATTATACATTATAGATATAATTGGACAATTATGTATGCTAGATATCAATATTTTAAAGAATTTTTTTACTTAAAATTATAAGATTGGTCTAGTGGTAAAGTATATATTTTGGAAATAAAAGGCTATGGGTTCAAGTCCTTGTGATGACAAATTAATTTATTTTTTTAATTTTAAAATAGGTGCGAGGGTAGAATATGTATTTTGAAAAGTAGACATCAAAAGGTAATATTCCCTTTATTAACAGTATAGATAAATATAGTATATAATATAATATAATATCATATATTATAAATTATAGATATAATTGGAAAATTATATATGTTCGATATGAATATTTTAAAGTAATTTTTTGTTTATAATTATAAGGTTGGTTTAGTGATAAAATTTATATTTGGAGAGTGCGGGGTTGTGACTTTTAGTCCGTTTTATAACACATTAATTTATTTTTTAATTTTAATATAGGTATAAGAGTAGAATATGCATTTTGAAAAGTGGACGTCGAAAGGGGATATTTCTTTTATTAATAGTATAAAAGTATAGATATAATATATAATATAATATTATATATTATAAATTTTAGATATAGTTGGACAATTATGTATGTTGAATATCAATATTTTAAAGTAACTCTTTGCTTAAAATTATAAAGTTGATTTAGTGGTAAAGTTTATGTTTGAGGAGTGATAGGTTGCTGGTTTGAGTCTCTCTTATGATATAGTAATTTATTTTTTAATTTTAAAATAGATGTAATGGTAGAATATGTATTATTAAAAGTCAATGTCAGAAGAGGGTATTCCCTTTATTAATAGTATAGATATAGTATACAATATAATATAGTATATTATATATTATCGATATAATTGGATAATTGTGTATGTTGACTATCAATATTTTAAAGTAATTTATTGTTTAAAGTTACAAGATTAGTCTAGCGGTAAAGTAAATGTTTGGTAAATAAAAGGTTATGGGTTCACATCCCTTGTATGACAAATTAATTTATTTCTTTAATTTTAAAATCGGTGTAACATTTGAATAGGTATTTTGAAAAATAGACATCAGATATTCCTTTTATTAATAGCATAAATATATAATATAATACAATATATTATAAATTATAGATATAATTGGACAATCATGTATGTTGGATATCAATTTTAAAGTAACTATTTTCTTAAAGTTATAAGTTGGTCTAGTGGTAAAGTGTATGTTTGGGAAATAAGTGGTTATGTGTTCATGTTCCTCTTATGCAAATTAGTTTACTTTAAATTATTGATATAATTGGACAATTTTGTATGTTGGATATCAATATTTTAATGTAATTATTTTCTTAAAGTTATAAGTTGGTCTAGTGGTAAAGTGTATGTTTTGGAAATAAGTGGTAATGAGTTCATGTTCCTCTTATGACAAATTAGTTTACTCTTTTAATTTTAAAATAGGTATAAGAGTAGAATAAGTTTTTTGAAAATTAGACATGGGTATTGCCTTTATTAATAGTATAAATATAGTATATAATATAATATCATATAATATACATTATAGATATAATTGGACAATTATCTATCTTCGATATCAATATTTTAAAGTAATTTTTTACTTAAAGTTATAAGGTTGATTTAGTGGTAAAGCATATGTTTGAGAAATAAGAGGTTATGGGTTCAAGTCCATCTTATGACAAATGAGTTTTTCTTTTTTTTTTTTAATTTTAAATTCGGTATAAGGGTAGAATAGGTATTTTAAAAAGTAGACATTTAAAGGGGACATTTCCTTTACTAATAGTATAGATATATAATAAATAATATAATACCATATATTATACATTATAGATATAATTGGACAATTATATATGTTGGATATCAATATTTTAAAGTAATTTTTTCCTTAAAGTTATAAAGTTTGTCTAGTGGTAAAGTATATGTTTGGGAAATAAAACGTTATGGGTTAAAGTCCCTCTTATGACAAATTAGTGTATTTTTTTTAATTTTAAAATCAGTATAAGAGTAGAATAAATATTTTGAAGAGTAGAAATCAAAAGGGGGTATTTCCTTTATTAATGGTATAGATAAAGGTTAATGAGACACTTGTTATCTCTATTGATAATATAATTTATTATTTTTAGGGATTGTAAAACATTTATGTATGTTGGTTATACATGTATAATTTTTTTTATTTTTTAATTTTTAAATAAGTAATTATTAAAATAATAATGAAATGTAAAATTGAAAAGTAAATGTGAACACAAATAGAATGAATTATCTTTATATATGATACAGATAAAAGATAATTAAAGTTACAACTAATGTAAAGGTAGAGAATAAACACCATTTCTCACCGCAATTGTGACAAATTTACAGGCCCTAACTCTTTGACCTTTGCAATTGTTTTCACTTTTAAATTCTCCATCGGTCTCATCTTAGGATGTTTCTCCCCATGATGTATTCCATATCAATGATATATGAGAAATAGAAATGATTGAATGAATTGTGAGAATTGAAAGAGTAGTTGCGGAGAGTTGCGAAGTGATTCATGGGAAGAGACTTCCTCCTCATTTTCAGCAATTACCTTTTTTTTCTAAATTAATTATAATTTTTTAATATTTTTTATAAATTATTAGCAATTATTTTTTATAAAGTGTTGCAAATTGTTTTATATATTGATTGTTTTTATAAATTATTTAGCAATAGTTTTTCTATATAGTGATGCAAAAGCTTGATGAATGGATAAAGTCTATATACTCTTATAAATAAATAAAATATGTATCAATAATTATGTAAGTATTTATGCATTTTGTGAAACATGATTTAAAACCAGTTGATCTGATATTTGATTTGTAAAATACATTAGGATGGTCGCAATCCGCACGGTAGTAGCCACAATGACCGCAAACATAGCGTGTATATAAGAATAATTTATAAAATTTTGTAAACATATATGTAAGTAATATTTGCTTATGATCTGTTGCCAAAATTATATATTCTTTCAGTGATGTCCAATAACTAATTGAGTGTCCAACAATAATTATACAATATACACCAACTCTTAATGTATTCAGCGGCTTAGGTAAGACATTTATTCAAACGATTAATCTAAAATAAGGTTTAGGGTTTAAGTAACAACAAGAAGTTACTTCCAATCCCCACACCATACGAATTACTTAAACTATTAATTTGTTCAACATAAGTAATTCAGAAAAGTTAGGTGGGTGATAACACTCCAGTGTTATTCTTTACTTCAAGTAATACTTTGGCTTCAGATGAGAGTTAGCTTTGTTCGATTACACCTATTTGTAATATAAATAAGTATCATGCCTATCCAGCTGCATCATCCAACTTCCATTTCCAATTACCACTATAATCTTGTATTCCATTATTCTTCCATTGAGAAATATGTCAATTCCTAGTTATATATATGCTGCATTCCGTTCAACTAGGTCAAATGAAGCCTACTTATTCATGAAAAATAAGTATGTGCTTATTAACTATGCTCCGGGAACAACGGATGACAAGATTTTGAATGGACCACTTCTTGTTCGAGAAGGGTTTCCATCACTTGCTGATACAACATTTGGGCAGAATGGAATAGATTGTGCCTTTGACACTGATTATGACACAGGATTCCCCTTTTACACATCAAAAACTGAAGCATTCATCTTTTCTGCCAACCAATGTGCCTACATAGACTATGCTCCAGGAACTACAGATGACAAAATACTTTCAGGACCTACGACAATTGCTAACATGTTTCCTTGCTTCAAGGATACAGTGTTTGAGAATGGCATTGATGCTGCATTTAGGTCATCCAGGAGCCATGAAGCGTACTTATTCAGAGGTGATAAGTACGCTCTTGTGGACTATGATTCCAAGAATTGCATTGCTATTCGAAACATCACTGATGGGTTTCCTAGCTTGTATGGCACCATCTTTGCAAATGATATTGATGCAGCTTTTGCTTCCCACAGGGAAAATGAAGCATACTTGTTCAAAGGAGACTCATATGCTCTTATCAATTTTGCTCCTGGCACAACCGATGATTACATTATTGGTGGAAGAATAAAGCTTATTCTTACCAATTGGCCCTCTCTCAATGGCATTTTGCCTCTCAACAATCAGGGGCTTCAATCTCATGTTGATCACGGTGACGAACAAGATCACCATACGGATCAGCAGGATCAACTTTAAAAGTATTGATATGATTGTGTGTTATTATGAATAAAGGCTACATTTGATCTGAACTCATGTGCTGTTTCCTTGTTCTTAATATATGTGGACGTTTCTTTCTACCATGTAATGTGCATGCATGGTTTAAGAATAAAATACTATAGTTTGTTTATGTAGCTCATTTTTAAGTGTTTTTTTTCTTCCACTGTTTTCTTAGGAAATTTGGCTTAATATTTTTCACCACACGTAAATTATCTCTAATTCCATAAAATTAATTAAAGAATGCATTTCTTGTTTTCTATGGGCAAAACAACAAAGGAGGATTTTGTCATATTCCATTATCACATTCCTTTGACACGTGACAACATTTTGCTCTCAGTCTTACTAAGAATAAACAGTATTGTTTATTTATGTAACTGATTTTCAGAATTTCTTTCTTCCACTGTTATGTGAGGAAAATGTGCTTAATATCTTTCATCATGCGTAAAATTATCTCCAAAAACCTAAAATTAAAGAATACTTAATGGCTTGTAATAGTTTCTTAATTACATTTTTTCTTTCATTTAAAAAACTAGTTTAATAACCCCTACAAAGCTTTAAGCTTACAAGTTATTATTTTGTTCCCACATATGATAAAACAAATACCTAGTTCATCAAGACTGATAAAAGTATTTAAGTTAGTTAATTTTATTTAACCATATAATAAATTTAAATTTTACTAAAAAATACTCATTGAATGATGTAATTTACCTACTAACTGTATTTATTTATACTACTCACATTCCAAATGATATATATTATTGATACTCCAATACATGCATCCATGCCCTGGTCCTAAAAATGAGTGAATATCACATTAGTAGACGTGATGATAAATTAAAAATTAAGGCAAAAATTAACAACTAGTATATAATTTAAAACGAAAAGCTTTGACACACAAAATTCAAATCATGCTCATGAAAGTATAGGATTATGTATTGTACATAATATAATATGGTTATGCATATGTAATACATGTATAATGTTTTTGTATTACGTAAAGAAACAGGTTTACTCAGTTGAAGGTCACACTTATATAACAAGCATCCGAGTGCATCCTACCGTACAGTTTGTGGTTTTGTATAAACTATTAGAAATTATTTTAATATATTAGTTTTTTTATAAAGTATTAAAAATATTTATTCTTTATATAATAGTGATGGGAAAACTTATAGAACAGATAAAATCAATATAATCTTATAAATAAAAAATGTATCAATTCTTATATAAGTTTTTATACTTTTTGTGAAAACATGATTTTATTTCATGCGGCAAGGGCGGCAATCCTAATCACGGTATCTGCAATGCAACAACCATATAATTTAAAACCATGCTCCAATCAGTATTAATCAATATTAATTACATATAGAATAGATAAAAATTTCTCTGCTATTTATTTATACTATATAAGTCTTGAATAAAAAAACTATTAGCTGATATTAAAAAAACTAATTATCTTAAATTTTAAAGAATTTTATCATTTGACGTAGCTGATAAATCAAGTTTCTTACAATAATAAAAAATGTTGTTCTTGGTCATGGTGGGGTACTATGGAAACATCATTGTAGTTTACACAGATGTAAAGTTGAAGTTGGTGAATTTTGAAACATTTTTGTTGGGTACAGTCACATCCTTTTTGTACACTGATTGCGTTTTTTCAATCTCTTTTGGTTCTCATTTTCCCCCTTTTTTTAGTAGATGAATCAATCACTGGAAAGTGAAATTAAAGAAAAATGTTTATGCTCATTTCTTCAAGAGTTGGATGATATAGTTAAAAGAATTAGTAGAAGATCTATGAGACATATGCTTGGAGATTTTGTAAACTGACTATGTGCCATTGTTCATAATGCTGATTTTCTATATATCTTTTTTATTGAAAGAAATCTATGGATAATATTATCTATATTATACTGATATGAAAAATCATATTCTTTTACATATTGTAAATAAACTTTTAACTTGTTAAATTCATTGATAAAGCTTAACGAAACCTAAAGACAAGCAGAAGATATTTTGATATTTGATTATAATTGCACCCATGGCCCAGTTTTTGGTTTTTTGAATCAGGTTGAAGTTAACTTGCTTAATTGATAATCTTGTATTCATTGTATGTAACAAACTGACCAAGAAATAATAATATTAATTTGTCTCACTAACATAAGTTGATCTGATATTTAAGTAGTCCATCATAAACTAATAATTGATAAAATGTTACCGGTATATATAAATAATTTTTTTTTTGTTGAATGGTTTATAAAATTATATTCTACTGTAGTGGTATCTAATGAATTATTGGATGTCCAAGAATAATATTTTCTCATACAATCTATATACCAACTGTTTTTGTACTCAGAAGCTTAGATAACATCATAACAACTAAGCCTAAACTTTTAATCTATCATGAGGTTTAGGGTTTAAGTAACAACAAGTTAGATCCAATCCCCGCATCCCAAGAAGTACTTAAACTATTAATCTATGATAATCTTTAGTGTTTAAGTAACAGCAAGTTACATCCAATCTCCACACATCAGGAATTACTTAAACTATTTAATATTCTTTTCAATGTACGGATGACAATTACACTCTAGCTAAAACTATTAATCTATTCAGAATGTTAGATAACCCGTACAGAATGTTAGCATACAACGTTTTACTTATTGTTTCTTGACTTAAGGATTTGATAAAGGACGAGAATAGTATGAAAAATTAATAAAGTAATATAGAAAAGCTGAAGAATGCACCACATGATGTTATAAAAATAAAGAGAAAAAAAAAATAGTGAAAAAGAAAGATTGAAAGTACAATTTAACTCACAAGTGTTATTCTTTACTTGATGGAATGTTCAATATGGTTCAAGCAAGAGGGTGAATATGAATTTATATACACTGGATCATTTTAATTGGTTAGAGACCTTTTAAGAGGTAACAAAAAATGAACAATATCTTATCAATGTGGAGGCGGTATATGTGCGGTGAACCTCCTGGTGCACAACAACTGCTATCATAGGCACTGATTAGACTGGGTTGATCAACAAGTATGGTGGTTGGAAGCTAGATCCGGGTTAAGGATTCCTTCTATTGAAAGTCTTTCAGTTGGTGGGTTTCAAATGCACACTCTACGAGACCCGAATCCACAATAACTTGATTAGAAGTTAAAAGAAGGAGATAAATGGAAAATAAGATGACACACACTTTACGTGGTTCATTCAATATGATCTACATCCAAGGGCAGTTTGAGAGTTTTTTTTTTTTTTTTATTTCTGATTACAAAGGATTTTTTAATATAGATGCCTTTTGGCCTTATAAAAGCAGAAAATGTAACAGCTCTTTAAAACCTCATTTCAGCGAAAACGAAAAAAGTTATACTAAAGAGGCAAAAAAATAACGCTTTTGGTCATGAAGTCGGGTTAAGCTAAAAGACGGGCTAAGGTAAACTTCAAGGCATCTCAACAATTCTCCACTTTGACATGAATTTTCTAAATTTAATTACTAGCAACAAAGAACACTTCTCCTACCAATTCACCCCAAAGAGTCTCAAGCTATGTGAACATTCACCAAATTCAAACTATGTTTAAACTTTTTAGAAGACAAAGACTTGGTTAACATATCAGCTAGATTATTTGTAGTGGCTATCCTCTTTGTGGAGAACAATTTGTCTTCAATTACATCTGGCATGAAATTCAACCTGACATCAATATGCTTTGATCTTTCATGATGAATTGGATTTTTAGCCAATCATAATGTACTTTGACTATCACAATAAAGTATACATCTTGACACATCCCAACTCACGATATCAATAAGACCTTACAAACATATACCTTCTTTGACTCCTTTTGTTAAGGACATGTATACCGTTTTAGTGGTTGACAAAACAACTATAGGCTAAAGTATTGTTTTCCAACTAGAGACACAACCATAGTTAGAATCTTCTTTTCACACGATCTCCACCATAGTTAGAATCTATATAGCCAATAAGACCATAACTAATATCCTTAGGGCCATAAACCAAACATATGTTACTAGTACATTTAAGATATCGCATAATCCACTTCATAACCTCCTAGTGAGCCTTCCAAGGATTACTCATAAATCTGCTAACCACATTCAAAGCATGAACCAAATCTGTCTTGTACAAATTAACCATGGTATATATAAACCTTCCAACAATACTAGAGTAAGGAACCCTACTCATGTACTCCTTTTATTCATTAGTATTAGGAAGAATGCTAGCATCAAGTTTAAAATATGCTTCCAAAGGAGTACTAACAGGCTTAGAATTCCTCTTCAGAAAAGATTACAACGTTTTAGTTTATTTCTTCTAAGATAGATATAGTAGACTTGCACTCCTACCTCTCCGAATTTCCATTCCTAAAATCTTCTTGGTCATACTAAAATCCTTCATCTTAAAATCATTGCTCAACAAAGCGTTAAGAGCCTAAGTATTTGTCTTTCTCTTAGTTGCAATTAACATTTCATCCATATACAAGAGAAAATATGTATATAGGAACCATCTGACAACTTCCTGCTATAAACACAATTAACAAACTCATTTAAAAAAAATTATGGGAAACAATAAAAACACCAAACCCCTTATACCATTGCCTTGGGGTCTATTTTAAGCCATACAACGATTTTTTCAGCAAACATACATGGCTCTCTTTTCCAACCTTAAGGATTCCATCTTGTTCTGACATGTAAATCTTTTCCTTTAAATTTCCATGCAAGAATACAATTTTCATGTCAAGCTGCTCTCAATATCCAAAGTAGTCTCCATAGCTAATAGAACTCGAATAGACTTATGTTTCACCATATGGGAGAACATTGCATGGTAGTCAATTCCATCTTTCTTTGAAAAGTCCTTTGCCATAAGTCTTGCCTTGAAACTAAATGGTTCAACACTAGAAAATCCTTTTTTCTTCTTCAACACCCTTTTGCATAACACTAGTTTCAAGCCTCTAGGCAATGAAATTAAGTACCAGGTATGATTTTTCTCAAGAGACTAAACCTCTTCATTCATGGCAATTAACGATTCTAATAATTCTTTACCCTAAACCACCTCCTTAAAGGATTTAGGCTCATCAAAATCAAGTTTTTTACCAACTACTAAGGCATAAGTAAGAAAGTTAGTATCAACAACATTAATAACATTTGCATACCTAGTAGGTTTTTTAATTTCCATCCTTGTTCTCCTTGTTGCTATGCTTTGATGCTCTTATTGGATATTACTGGACTGTTCTACAAGATTCAAATTTTCCTTCCTGTATGAAGCTTCAACATCACGATCCACCATTTAATGAACTCACTTATATGTAGTTTCTTCTGCTCTTATTATAACATAAATTTTTGTAGTTTCTTCTGCAATCATATTAAGCTCCTTAAAAATTTTTTAAAACCAAATAGTATGACATGTACAAGAGGTTTTAGCCACATACTCAGCCTCACAAGTAAAAAATGTAACAATGGCTTGTTTTTTAAAATCTAAGTAAAAGCACAATCACTCTTAAAAAACACAAAGGCAGTAGTTTTTTCTATCATCATCTTCTCCTGCAAAATCAGTATCACAAAAACCCATAAGCTTGATTCTTTAGAAGGAAAGTACAACAAGCAATAATCAAGTGTACCTTTTAGATAACAAAGAATTATTTTTCCTGCCTTTAATGAGGAGAGGTAGGGACTCTATAAAGCAGCATACAACTCCAACTGCATACATAATGTCTGGCCTTGCACACGATAAATACCTCAAGCTTTCCACAAGACTCTTGAACAAGGTAGGATCTTCCTTCTCTCCACCATCAAACTTTCAGAATTTCAAATTTTCTTTTATTGGTGTATTTACAGGGGGGCAATCCAACATTTTGAATTTCTTTAACACCTTCTTTGCATAGCCCTCTTGAGAAACAAAAATTTCATTATCCATTTGCTTCACTTCTTATCCCAAGTAGTAAGACATAAGTTCCATACTTGTCATCCCAAATTCACAAGACATGTTCTTTCTTAAATCTTCAAACAAATTTGGACTATTGTCAGTCAATATTAAATCATCTACATAAAGACAAACAAGGAGAATATCACAATTTTAAAAAATTTTAATATATAAAGCATACTCTATTGACAACAAGAAAATCTATTGTGTTGAAAGTACTTGTCAATGTGACTATTCCACACTCTTGGTGCTTGCTTTAGGCCATACAAAACCTTCTACAATTTTTAAATTTTTCCCTTTTCACCTTTGACGGAAAAACTCATTGGTTGCATAACATAAACATCTTTCTCAAGATAACCATTTAGAAAAGTTGTCTTGACATCAAGTTAGAAAACTTTCCATTCCATTTCATGATAGCTTGATACCCTTTTTCAACAAGATGTCCCAAACTCAAAATATTACTTTTTAGTTTAGGAACAAAATAAACATCCTTGATTAATTTTTGAGCACCATCTTTTAAAGAAATTAAAATATTACCTTTCCCTTGGATTTGCACCTTAGAAGAAACATTTCCCTTCATGTTTTCTTCAGGCAACAAAAATTTTTTGTTCTAACCACACATGTGATTGCTTGCTTTATTGTGAATACACCACAAGCATTTATAACCATCTTCATTCTTAAGTGTTAGAAATAATTTTGGCTCTTCACCTTCTTCTTTATCATCAGCAAGATTTGCCCTTTCTTCTATATTATTTCTACATTCCCAAGAAAAAAATTATACTTAAGGCATTTATAACATTCAACATGTGATTTATCATACCTCCTTTCATTTGCTCTTCCATGACCTCTTCCTCTTCTTCTTCCACGACCTCTAGTTGGTTGATAACTTCTTTCATTGTTATCAAAATTATATTGGTCTCCTCCTCCTCTTCCTTTTCTATGGCAACGTCCATGTCCTCTTCTATGACCATATTCTCTTTGACTTTTTTCTCCATTTTCTTTCAAAAAACATTTTCGCTTTTAGGACTTGCTTTAAAGGCTCATCATGTCTTCATATGCTTGAAGGGAACCTAATAATTGATCAACAATTATTGATTCTAAATCCTCTAATCTTCAATTGCGCAAATCACAAAATCATTTTGCAGTTCAAGAATGAAGGATTTCCTTTACTACCCAAACATGTACCATCTTCTCCCCATAACGTCTTATTTGGTTCTCAGCCATCATCACCCTTTTTCCAAACCCCAAAATTGACTAAGATTCCTTCATATGTAAGGATTCAAACTCCACATGAAGAGTTTGTAGGTGCATCTTCTTTATCTTGTCAACACCTTCAAGAGGGGTTCTCAAAATCTCCCAAGATTCTTAAGAGATGGCTGCATTGGACACCATTTCAAATAGCTTCATCTAAACCTTAGTAGATAAAAGTAAGTGCTTGTTGACTCTTCTTCTTCATCCTTATCAAGATTTCCCTCTTGTTGAGTAGTAAAATATCCTTATTTTCAGGTTGGATATAACTTTTCTCCATAATTATCAAGAGTTTCATCCGATGACACCAATTATCATAATTTCCATTGGTAAGATGAGGGAAATGAAACAAATTAAAGACATTATTCCTTACCATCTCTCAATTCACTAAGTGTTTAACTCTTACCATACTAAGTATTTCACTCTTTTTTCTATTTTCTCACTTTTTAGAACCAAAGCTCTGATGCCACATTGTTAGAAAATAAAACAGAGGTTTTAGAGAAACACGGACATTGTCAATATTTGATACATTTAACTATATGATTTAACACTCATTTATTTTGAAATAACCATTACATAATAACATATTAAAGACGAATTACGACGTAATGTTTCACTTATTAGTAGTTCAAGAATAGAAATTTCTTTTAATGTATGCAACACATGACTCTTCATCTCATAATTCATTGCTATTTATTATTTCTAACGAGTCATGTTTGACTAATTATGAGTAGCCTAGGGATTTATTTTTTCAATTATCATTAATTAGCTTTTTTTTTATTTGCATGTAAATAAATAGCAATTTTTATTTAAATTGTTAACAATTTCTAATAATAATTAAAATTTTTTAATATATTATTAAAAAAGTATTTTATATGTTGGTTTTTTATCAATTCTTAACAGTGGTTTTTATTGATAGTGATGCAAAAGCATAAAGGAAAATAAAATCTATATAATCTTATAAATAAAACATGTATCAATAATTATACAACTTTTATACATTCTGTTAAAACATGATTTTAATTATTTCATGCCACAACCTTAATGCCACAACCGTAATGACCACAAACCCAATCACAACAACAAATGTGAATCATGGGAAATCTCTACATTAATTAAAAGAAGGACCCCGACATGTTAATCAAGAATTTGGCCAAATCTTCTCACCAGACAAAAAATCGCTAATTGTTAAAAGAATGAAGGGCAGAAAATATCAGCCATCTATGTCCTTAAACTTTTAGGAATTTTACCATTTGTCTTAGTTGATAAATCGAGTTTCTTACAATAAAGAATCTTGTTCTTGGTGATGGTTGGTTGGAAACATCATTGTAGTTTATGGATGAAAGTTGAAGTTGGTGACTTTGTAAATATTTTTTTGGGTACAGTAACATCTTTTTGTACATTGATAGCGTTTTTTGAATCTCTTTCGGTTCTCATTTTTGTGCCTTTTTATATTATTGGGAAGTCAAATTACGGAAAAATGTTTATGCTCATTTCTTGAATTGTTGAATGATGTAGTTAATAAAATTTGTTGAAGATATACGAAACAAAAGCTTGGGAGATTTTGTATAAACGAAAGAAATTCTTGAATTGTTGATAATGCTAATTTTATGATTTAAAGAAATCTATCAATAATATATGTATGTTATACAGATAGGAAAAATCATATGCTTGATAAGCTTTTAACTTGTTGAATGCAACGATAACGCTTAACAGAATCTACAGAGAGGAAAAAAATGTTTTCATCATTGATTAATTGCAACCATGGCCTTCCAGGTTTTGTTTGAATCAGGTTGAATTTAACTTGTTAACTGACAAATCCTGCATTCTTTGTATGTAACAAACTGACTAAGGAATAATGATATTAATTTTTTACACTAATATAATGGTTATCTGATATTTAACTAGTCCCTCATAGACTAATAATAGATAAAATGTTACCAAAATATATAAATAATTTTGTTTTTATTATATGGTTTCCAAAGGTATATTTTATTATAGTAGTATCTAATGACTTATTGGATGTCCAAGAATTTGGCATATACAGTCTATCTACCAACTGTTTATGTACTCAGCACCTTAGATAACAACTAAGCCTAAACTATTAATCTATCACAAGGTTTAGGGTTTAAGTAACCACAAGTTACACCCAATCCCCACATCCCAAGAATTATCTAAACTATTAATCTATGATAATATTAGAATTTAAGTAACAGCAAGTTACATCCAATTCCCACACATCAACAATTACTTCAACTATTTATTAATCTATTCAATGTACGGATAACAATATCCAGTCTAGCTGAAAACTATTAATCTATTCAGGATGTTTGATAACCCGTACATAATGTTAGCATACTTAGTTTTTCTTATTGTTTTTTGACTTTAGGATTTAAGAAAGGACGAAAATAGTATGAAAAATAAATAAAGCAATGAAAAAAGCTGATGAATGAAGGAAATGACGCGACAAAATAAAGACAAAAAATTGGTGTAAAAGAAAGATTGAAAGTACAGTTTAATTACTTAGATGGATAAATATAATAATAACTCTCAGTCTTATTCTTTACTTGAAGAATACCTTAGCTTCCGATAGGAGCTTATTCTTTTTTCCTTCTTTATTGAAGGAAATGGTTGTTCTATTATATTACACCCATTGCTAATATAAATAGGTGTCTTAGCATCCAACTGCATTATCTAACTCTCATTCTCAATTATCACCCTATTTCATTATTTTTCCATTAAGAAAGATGTCTTCAATTCCTCGTAATGATCCCGCTAGAGGGTGTGCTTCTGATTTTCCACAACCTGTTGGACAACAAAATTTAATTGAAGCAGAGGATTTGGTGAGCATGATTGCCCGCATGAATCTAAATGACCAAATTCATCAAATTGTGTACAGACCAAGTGATGTAAACTTAGATATACGGCGCCCCTTAGTGCGTTGGGACACAAGACCTTATCAAGAGATTTTCGCGAATGGGTTTCAAGCAAGGCCTCAAGGAAACACTCCTGACAATATTTACTACAATTTGGATCACTTCATCAACAATGCTGGTGCTCCTCTTGATCCAACTAGCCGTGCAACACATACCTTCGTTAGTACCACTCTCAACTATGCATGGCTTCGAACTTCAACAATTGCTACCCTCCCATATGGAGGTTGACGAAAGTATAAAGTAGGTTTTTGAATTATACTGTACTAGACACAAATTATAGTATGCCAATTAATGATATTGAATTAATAGAATGAGAATGAATGTGTACCTGAATTGGCATTCATATCCATGAGCACTATTGAACAGAACTCTAGGAGATTCTTCTGGCTACCTTCTGAGGGGTTATTGTAGAGAACAATTCTGATGTGTAAATTTGCTTAATGGGATGGCAAATTTATAACCCCCCAGGGTAGTCAGGGACCTCTCTTAATTGGGCTTTTAATCTGATTGACCTAACCTATCACAGAGTCAATCTCACTGTAATCCCATTTCAATTAACCATATTGTTAAAGATAAGATATTATCGGTTAGAGATAAGATATTGTCGGTTAGAGATAAGATATTGTCGGTTAATGATAATAGATATTGAGTGATACTAATCCACAATTAATTTTCAACATTCTCCCACTTGGATAGTGTCAATCAATAATCAACATACAAATCATTAAGCTAAAACGACAAATGCCGATATATCATATATTAATTAACAATATGAAAAATATGAGCAACAAAATAAATATCCGATAGGGATATTAATCAATTGCATTTAACTAATATTTTTCATAGATGTATGGCATAATGCAGTCCCATAAATGACACTACAATGGTCCAAGCATAAATAAAATGCTAATAAGAAACATGAACAAAATGACCTCAACTAGAGCATGTCTCTTAAAGAAATTAGAGAATCAGACTCCCACTAACTTAATACATCAAAAGCCTTGACTAAACCCATGTGAGTTGCATGAATAAGAAAAATTCCAACAGCTAAGGCCTTAGTCAATGGATCTGCTAACATCTCCTCAGAATCAATGTTTTCAATCCGAGTGTAAAAACTTTGAATTTGCTCTCTAACAAATTGATACTTGATATCAAAATGCTTTGAACGAGTAGAGCTTTTATTGTTCCGAGAGAAAATCACAGCAGCAGTATTGTCACAATAAATCACAAGTGGTCTGGAAATGCTTTCAACTATGTGAAAGTCAGATATCAATTTCTTAAGCCACATGGCCTGGCGAGTGGCCTCAAAACAAGCAACATACTCTGCTTCCATGGTAGAGGTAGCTGTAAGAGACTGTTTAACGCTCTTCCAAGAGATAGCTCCTCCTGCCATCTTAAAAATAAAGCCAGAAATAGATCTACGATCATCAGGGCAACCTGCAAAATCAGAATCAGAATAGCCAGTGACTTGAAGTTGATCAGACTTCATAAAAGTCAACATATGATCCTTGGTTCCCTGTAAATATCGCATGACCCTTTTAACGGCTTTCCAATGACCCAAACCTGGGTCGCTCAAGTATCTGCCTAAGGCATTGACGATGAAAGCAATGTCAGGACGAGTACAAACTTGAGCATACATCAGACTGCCAACAGCGGAAGCATATGGAATTTTCTTCATAGCATCCACTTCTTCATCATTATGAGGACATTGTTTGTTAGACAATTTGTCACCACGTTGCACAGGTGCAGCACATGGGGAGCAAGCATTCATGTTGAACTTCTTGAGAATCTTCTCGATATATCCCTTTTGAGATAATCCAACTATGCCACGTGACCTATCACGAAGAATTTGGATGCCTAGAACGACAGAAGCTTCACCAAGGTCCTTCATGTCAAAATGTCTGCACAACATTGATTTTGTCTCAACCAATAGATTCATACAACTACTAGGAAGGAGAATGTCATCGACATATAATACGAGAATGATGAAATTACTCCCACTAGTCTTCAAGTAAATGCACTGGTCTGCAACATTTTCCTTGAAATTGTAAGTAGTGACAACCTGGTCGAATTTTAAATACCATTGCCTAGATGCTTGTTTCAGTCCATAAATGGACCTTTTAAGTTTACACACCAAATGCTCATTGCCTGCTTCAACAAAACCATCAGGCTGAACCATGTAGACATCTTCAGCAAGATCTCCATTCAGGAAAACTGTCTTTACATCCATCTGGTGTAGCTCTAGGTCAAAATGAGCAACTAAAGCCATGACAACTCGGAGTGCATCCTTCGTTGAAACTGGTGAAAAAGTTTCTTTGTAGTCAACGCCTTCCCGTTGACTATAACCTTTAGCCACCAATCGAGCCTTATACCTATCAACCTTTCCATCTGGAGTACGTTTTGTCTTAAAGACCCATTTAGATCCAACAGGCTTACATCCTGCTGGCAAGTCCACAAGATCCCAAACATTATGATGAGACATGGAAGACAATTCATCATGCATAGCTTTTAGCCAGTCAGAAGCATGAGGACCAGAAAGTGCTTCCTGAAATGTGATGGATCGTCATCATCATGTGGATCATATTCGTGCTCCTGAAGGTATACAACATAGTCATTTGGTATAGAAGGTCGGCGTATTCTCTGAGATCGTCTTAATGGGCCACATCAACATCATCAAGTTGTTGATCATTGAGTTGTGGTTCATCAACTCGTGGCTCTGTCATTTGTTCATCTTGCCTCTCAACAATTTGTTCATCTGTGTGAACCATTGAGATTGAGATGTCTGTAGGAAGAGAATAAGATGGTAATGGAAGCATGGTTCGATCTTCTCTGAAGGTCATCATTCGAGGTGTGTAACTCCCACTGTCCAAATCATCCTCAAAGAAAACTGCTCGGTCAGATTCAATAACTCGTATAGAGTGAGAAGGACAATAAAATCTGCATCCTCTCGAACCGATGCAGTAGCCAATGAAATGACCGCTAATAGTTTTGAGATCAAGTTTCTTTTGTTTAGGATTATAAGGTATTACTTCTGCCTTACAACCCCATACATGGAAATGTCTCAAACTCGGATTTCTACCAGTCATTAGCTCAAAAGGAGTTTTGGGCACAGATTTGCTAGGTACCTGATTAAGAATGTACATAGCAGTTCGCAAGGCATCTCCCCAAAGAAATTCTGGCAGAGATGAATTTGATAACATACACCTCACCATGTCCATGAGTGTTTGATTTCGTCTCTCAGCAACACCATTTTGTTCAGGAGTTCCAGGCATGGTGTATTGAGCTTCAATTCCGTATTCATCAAGGAATCGAGCAAATGGTCCTAGATTTCTTCCTGTCTCATCATATCGACCATAATATTCTCCTCCTCTATCAGACCTTACACACTTAATTTTCTTTTCTGTTTTCAGCTCAACAAAAGCTTTAAAGGTTTTGAAGGCTTCAAGAGAGCTTGCTTTATCCTGAATAAAATATACTCATCCATGTCTGGAGAAGTCATCTATGAAGGTAATAAAATACCTATATCCACCCATAGCAGTAGGAGTAATAGGTCCATATATGTCTGTGTGAATTAACTGTAGCACATCGTCACATCTGTTTGAACTTTTATTCCTGGTTTTGGCAGTGAACTTCCCCTTGATGCAATCGACACAAGTGTCATAATCTGAGAAGTCAAGATCATGCAGAATCCCTTCTTTTATGAGTCTTTCAATTCGAGGCCTAGAAATATGCCCCAAACGTCTATGCCATAGCATAGAGGAAGATTCATCAATCCTGTTACGTTTACTCCCGCTAATGGAGTTAACTGACATATCAGTTACGTTTAACATGTAAAGTTTGTCATGCAAAACTCCTGAACCAACGACAGTTGAATTATAATAAATCACCAATTTTCCATCACCAAAATGAAAGTTGTATCCACATTTGTCTAAAACAGAAATTGATATCAAATTCCTTCTCATGGAAGGGACATAAACAACATCATGTAATAATAAAGTATGTCCAGAGGATAAACATAAAGAGACGACTCCAATGTCAGCAACGGGTACTCCAGCTCCATCTCCCATAACAATCTTCGTCTCAACATCACTTGGTTTCCTCAGGCTTGTGAATCCCTGTAAAGAATTCACAACATGAATAGTAGCCCCCGAGTCTAACCACCAGGAATTTGGAGGAACATCAACCATATTAGATTCAAAGCAAGTTAGTGCTAGCAGATTACCTTGCTTCTCCTCTTTCTTTTTCAGGATAAAGCAATCTTCCACCTTGTGACCACGTTTCTTACAATACTTGCAAAAACCTTTAAAAAATTTCTTCTTGGGTTCTAAATGTCGTTATGCTTTCTCTCTACCCTTTTTCTTCTTTCCTTTATATCTGTTAGCACCTTTAGCACCTGAACTAGAAGCAACGAACTGAATGCTATTAGGCTTATTTTTCTTCATTGACTCCTCCTCTTGGGTGATTATTACAATCAATTCATCCACTCCATAGTCATGCTTTTGAATGTTATATGAAGTCTTCATGATATCAAACTGAGAAGGCAGAGATTCCAAGATGCGATAAATTAAAGTGTCTTCGCCAACCTCAACCTTGAGAGACTTTAGCTTATTATAGAAATGTACTAACTTCATAATGTGTTCACGTACGCCGCTGACACCATCATATTTGGTCTTCTCAAATAAGGAAAGATATTGGCTTTTCTGTGCTTTATCAAAAGTTGTGAATTTTTCACCGATTGCTTTCAGAAAAGCACTCGCTTCATCAAGATCTGGAATGCTCTGTCTAATAGATTTCTCCATGGTGAATTTAATCACCTTCAGGCACACTCTGTTAGAGTGTTCCCATTTCTGATGAGAAATTCGCTGAGCTTCAGAAGACTCATCTGTAAGAGGCGCAGGCCTCGTCGTCCTCAATGCTAAATCCAGATTGCCAATGGTCAGGTAGAGATCTAATGATTCTTTCCAGTCCTCATAATTTGTCCCGTTTAGAGTTTTGACGGAATTAGGGAAGAAAACTGAACATCACAATAAGGAAAAAAAGTGATTTAAAAGTTCAGCTTAAAATAAATCCCTAAGCAAATTACAATACATTATAACTTAAATTAATAAATTCTAGCACCGATAGGGTACCAAAAAACATTGACATAAGTAAAGAGAAATGTATTGTACAACAACAAATTATACTAATAACAACACACCGATAGGGTATAATTATCACTAATATAATGAATTAATATTCATTCATAAATTTACACAAATGCATCCACGATAGGTGAAATTACAATTATGTAAATTAATAGCATAAATCATGCTTATTTCACATGATTTTAATCATCTTAAAATATGACAAACAAAATTCACATCATCATGCCCACGATAGGCAGGTCATCACAATGCAATTTAATAAAAAAAAATCATATTATAAGTGATAATTCAATATTCAAAATTCGAGAGTAATATGCCAAAAATAATTCGAAATTACATCTCAAAAATTAAATAAATTTTGAAAATTATGAAATTTCAAAAAAAAAATATTTATTCAATAATTTTAAAAGAATTTTGGCATTTTCGCCTATTCCTGCATGGGAGCACTTGCCAAACAAAGAAAAAAAGAAAAAAACGGAACAAGCCACAAAACAAGCAAAAAACCCGGAAAGGAAGCCACGAAACCGGAAACGAAACGGTTTATGCAACACGGAAACGAAGAAAAACGGAGACCTTTTCGCCTTCCCTTCTGGAGCGCCCGCGGACCAGCGCCAACGGGATCTGGGACGAGGTTCAAGACGCGGCGAAGAGCTGCTGGAGCGGGTGGCCCGGTGGAACAGCGCCGAAGCGCGATCGCAGCCGCGATCTAGGCGGTCGGTGCGATCTTCGCCGCGACGCGATCTGGGCGATCGAAGCGATCTCCGCCGCGATGCGATCTGGGGGATCGATGCGATCTCCGCCGCGACGCGATCTGGGCGATCGGTGCGATCTCCGCCGCGATGCGATCTGGGCGATCGGTGCGATCTCCGCCGCGACGCGATCTGGGAGGTCAAAGCGATCTCCGCCGCGATGCGATCTGGGGGATCGGTGCGATCTCCGCCCCTCTCTGCTTCAGATCGAAACGCAGCGGTCGAAGCGCCGCTTGGAGTGCACGCGGCCCAGTGGAACAGCGCGGAAGCGCGATCTCCACCGCGATCTGGGTGGCCGGGAGGCGATGTCCGCTGCGATCTGGGCGTCCGTTCGAGACGCGATCTCCGATCGTGCGGCGCGGCAGGGTCGGGACCACCGGGAGGTTCACCGGTCCCGGCGGGCGACGCGGCTGCCGGCGGACGACTCGACTGCCGCCGCGTAACCGCTCAGGTATCATTCGGTCCCTTTCCCTCTCTAAAAAACGCATGTATGTTAATGTTGAAAAATAGGGTTTGTTCAATTGACAACCATAAAATGTATCTAGTATGCTCTGATACCAATTGACGAAAGTATAAAGTAGGTTTTTGAATTATACTGTACTAGACACAAATTATAGTATGTCAATTAATGATATTGAATTAATAGAATGAGAATGAATGTGTACCTGAATTGACATTCATATCCATCAGCACTATTGAACAGAACTCTAGGAGGTTCTTCTGGCTACCTTCTGAGGGGTTATTGTAGAGAACAATTCTGATGTGTAAATTTGCTTAATGGGATGGCAAATTTATAACCCCCCAGGGTAGTGAGAGACCTCTCTTAATTGGGCTTTTAATCTGATTGACCTAACCCATCACAGAGTCAATCTCACTGTAATCCCATTTCAATTAACCATATTGTTAAAGATAAGATATTATCGGTTAGAGATAAGATATTGTCGGTCAGAGATAAGATATTGTCGGTTAATGATAATAGATATTGCGTGATACTAATCCACAATTAATTTTCACCAGAGGTGGCATGCAATTCTATCGCTATGAGATCTATGCACCCGGTGGCATTTGGGTTGCTGTCACCCTCAGGGATCGATATCGCTACCTTTCTCAAGCTGAAGTTTGTTTCGTCCAAGGAATTGCACCTCAATACATTCGTTCTTGTATAGAATACAGAGCCATACGTGATGTTGATTCAAGGTTAGTTAACCGTTCTAAATTTAAAGTTCCTACCTTTTCTACATTGACTTTTTGCAATAATAGCTTTCAATAATACAAATTTGTCTTATGTGATACATCATATTGTTACGTTACTATTACTAAATTTACCCAGTGTTCTAAAAAACCTAATTTTGTCTAATTAAGATATTTTATGGGATTAACTCTTTGTTTGGTTTGAAGCGAAAACAAAGAAAATGAATCGAAAAGAGTAGAAGTGAGAGAATAACACCACTGTACTTTAATTCATATATTTTCAAGTAAGTCTATTCTATTCCACTCTAGTCTATCAGCCATACTATAAAAGAGAAATTTGAAAACTTAGTAGACCAATATAGTTATTCCCTTTTCAGCCATATCCCATATCGATCCATGTCCCTCCTTCGACTCTCTTTTTCAACTACTTAGTCAATCTTATGACTTGGACCAAACACGTCTTTAAATTTTGATATAATATACATTTAAATAATATGTAAACATATAAAATTTATTTTGATTATTTAAGTGTAACATAGATTAATATCTTGTTTTGCAGGCATGTAAGCTTCACCCGTGAAAATAGGCTAATAATAAATGGGCATTTCAATCCTCAAGCATATTGAGGTCGTGTCTTTCTTTCCTATCCATAGTTATGTCGATGATAATGGTGTAGGGAGAGACCTACCCCAAGAAGTTTATACACCTGACAAACAAAAAAGAGAAGTTTCATATGACAACAACGATGCTGCTCTTGACTGGTATAAAGATAAAGTTTTGAAGGTATCCAGTTATGTAGATGCTGCATTCAGTTCAACCAGGGACAACGAAGCCTACTTATTCATGAAAAATAAGTATGTGCTTATTAACTATGCACCCGGGACAACAGATGACAAGATTTTGAATGGACCACTTCTTATTTGTGAAGGGTTTCCATCGTTTATTGATACACCATTTGGGGAACAGCAAATAGACTGTGCCTTTGACACTGATTATGACACAGGATTCCCCTTTTACACAGGATTCCTCTAGGAACTACAAAGGACAGAATACTTTCAGGACCTATGACAATTGCTGACATGTTTCCATGCTTCAAGGATTCAGTGTTTGAGAAGGGCATTGATGCTGCATTTAGGTCATCCAGGAGCTATGAAGCATACTTATTCAAAGGTGACCAGTATGCGCTTGTTAACTATGATTCCAAGAATCTCATTGCCATTCGCAAGATTACTTATGGATTTCCTAGCTTGTTTGGCACCATCTTCGCAAGTGATATTGATGCAGCTTTTGCTTCCCACAGGGAAGATGAAGCCTACTTGTTCAGAGGAGAATCATATGCACTTAGCAATTTCGCTCCGGGCACAACCGATGATCACATCATTGGTGGAAGAGTAAAACCTATTCTACCCAATTGGCCTTCTCTCACTGGCATTTTGCCTCTTAACAATAAGGGGCTTGAATCTCATGTTCATCACGGTCACGAACAAGATCAGTACCCCGATCAGCATGCTGATTTTTAAAGTATTTAATATGATGAAGTGATAAGTATAAAGACTTCAGTTCTGATGTTATCTTGCTTTATGCGTCTGTCCCTTGTGCTGTTTCCTTTTCTTGATGTAATGTGTGTGGATGTTTCTTTCTATCACTATGTAATGTGCAATGTTTAAGAATAAAATAATGTTGATTTGTTTATGTTAATGGGAAGGTTACTCTGAATTATTCGACGTATTCAATTAGTTTGTGTGGATATACCAAGCCTAAGCACTGTTGAAAAACGTGTCACAATTTAAAAGAGAGAATAGAAATAGGACACTAAATAAGGGAAATATCTCTTTACTGCTGTTATGATTCTCGGTGCAAATCAGATGCTCGTTATATTTAATCAATTCCAAACAGAAAATAACATAACAGTAAGGAAAAATGCAACTACTAACTCTAGATGAAAATAACGTGCAGTAACAAACAGAAAATAAACTAATAATCGATAACATGTTCCTACATTCTAGGAAACTAAATATTAGATTCAATAATTAGTCAAAGTGGGAACAAATTTAACTTAACAAAAAATGGATATATGGATGATAGGAGGTCCACATGCACCAAGACCAGGCCAGCTCAAGTTGGCTGAAAGATTATTATTAAATGGACTCTTTGTTTTCTTTTTACACCTAAGTATCTATATGTTATTTATTTTCTAAGAAGGCTCAGCTTTTGTGTTAGTTGAATTCCATTTAGGTGTTTGGTGATATCCTTTTTATAAAGGATCCATGCGTACTTTTTGAGATATTATATGAGAATATCTCTTGCCTTTACTCTAATTTTTAGTCTGTTTGTTTGAAATATAAGGTTGATTTGGTGATAAAATAAAGAGATGAAAAAGAGATCATGAGTTTGAATATATCTATTAACAAAAACTAACATATTAACAATTGATATTGATATTTGACAAAAAAAAAATCATAGTCTGTTTTATCATTGTGTTTCTAGGGTAGCTGCCTAACATTTTTGTGCTTCCATTGGCTCTCTGTATACTCCAAAACCTATAATAGAGTTGAGTGATGCTCTTCTTACCCTTACTAGGATCTTTACAAACCCAACTTGGCATGTAATAGCAACAGCAGACGTTAAGCAAGATGCAATTCCAGTAGTCCATGGAGACTCGAGAGGTCTCATTGCTATCTACAACAATCCTTCTCTAACCTAAGCTTCTTACCCATACCTCATCACATTTGCAATACTGCCAACTACCTACCCCATCTTTTTCGTCTATGACGTCTTCAGCTACTTCATAATACATCACCACTCTACTCCTTACTCATTTATCTTCCTCTATTTTCCTTGGCACAAGACTTCCTACCCTTATCGCTACTCCTATAGTATCCTCACCTTTTTACCCTCTACCCGCCTAAACTGGACCTTACGCCATTGGATGGTAATTAATCACCCTATTGATTGATTTTTTCAAGCTAAACAATGTTTTAATTATTATCAAGTTCCTCTAAAGTGTATATCCCTATGTTTCCTTTTTATATGAAAGGCAATGTTGAGATGGCATAAATTGATGTTCCAGAACTAGCAGTTTTCTCATGTGCTTTAGTTACACTGTCATTAACTTGAATTTTGGCCTTTCATTAATCATCAGGCTGAGCTGATTAAATTATGCCAAACCAAAATATGTGTCATAATGCTAGACAAATTTTAAAAAATTCTGTCTCATTGGGCTTGTACCTAATACAATCCTCAATTTTTTTAGCTTATGTCTTCACATGGATATGGTGACATATCCTTCTACCTAAAACACTTTATTCTTTAGCTAGTCCATAATACATCATTCATACATGCTCTTTCTCTTTCTGAGACGCGCTCGAAATAGTCCTCTTTTATGTCTTTTGCATTGTTTTCCCAACTAGAGCTTTAAGGTTCTTGAATTTTTTAAAGACTTTCGATTTTTCTTTAAAAAATAAACTTATCATTCTAGAAAAATCATCTATAAAAAGAATCAACCACTTTTTGTTATTGAATGACAATGCCCTCATTGGTTCGCAAATGTCTATATTGATCAACTCTAATAATACTTCAACTGTCCAAGTGTGTTGTCAGTTGAGAAAGGTATGTTGTTTTCCAAGAAAAGATCCTCGCAAGGTTTAGTATTTTCCATTAAGTACGACAAACCTCTATTTTTTTTTTTCATTTTAATTTAAGCTATCTTCTTGCTCTTGTTATGGTTATTATAAATTGTCCACGTATCTCCTTAATTGAAGAGAGGACCATAGCATTTGTCCATCGGCCAACACTAATGAGATTCTCTTTAAGTTTGAGACTAATATGACATTTGTAATGAGTCTCTTACTTTTCTTTGTCGCCACCATAGCAGTCCTTTTGCCTTTTATCGACTCCACCATGGTGCCATTTCCTAATTAAACTTTTACATTTACCAAATTCTCGATATCCTGAAAATACCTCTATATATAGCCATGTGATAACTGTAACTACTACCAAGTAGCACTTGTCTCCTACTTCAGCACTGGAATCTGAAGTAGCACAAAATGTAACTACTACGAAGTACCATTTTTCTCCTACTTTAGCACTAGAATCTGAAGTAGCACAAAATAGATGTTGCTCATGGACTCATGCTCATATTATCCATCTTTGATCATATGCTTCAAAAGAGCCCATGAGTTCTGTCACCACAAATATTTGATTTGCCATATTACAGTCACAATTGCTGTTATTCCTTAAGCTTTTAGATTACAATGAATTCAATATTATCTATCAATTAACCAAATTAGCTTCATACTAATTGAAACAAATCTTGTAAGACCATATGAGCAATCAAAGATTTAAATATAATTTCCTCAGTGTAAATTCTGTCAAGCTTTATCATTAAATTGAATGATCTAAAAGTTTATCAAGAACATTTATAAAACAACGTGCCTTTCCTTATCTGAATAATAAAAATATATTATTGATGTTATTCATCCAATAAGATAGTCAGAAAATTAGCGTTAGAATCGGAGAATCTCCAAGTATTTAATAGTTGTCTTATATATACTTTGTCTTACATATGCGTGTCGTACATATCTTGAACAAGTAAGCATATTTATTTTGCCTAATTTGACTTCAAAGGCTTGACTAGTCCACTAAAAAACTTAACACAAATAAGAATGGAAAGAGATTACAAAAACAAAAATAATGTACAATACAAAGTCACTGTACCCAAAAATTTGTTTCCAAAGTGACTGATTTAATTACATCATATTTAGATTGTCAATTATAATGATTCTTTCAACGTCACTGCTGCATACATGACATTTAGACACATTAAGAAAATGTTACTAAAATAAGAAAAAATGTTACTAATATAATTTAGTAATATTTTGAAAAATATTTTGTATAGCCTATGTTAGTAATGATTTTTAGTAACATTTTTACATATTAAAAGTAATTTTTATCAAAATGTTACTAAAAGTTTTTAGTAATATTTTTTAAATAGAAATATAACATTTTATAAATATTACTACAACCTAAGGAAATTTTTGAATAAAAAGACAACATTCTAAAAATGTTACTAAAATTTTTAGTAATATTTTTTTTGTAAAATCTAACATTATTAAAATGTCATTAAAAGTTTTTAGTAATATTTTTTTTAATAGAGGCAACATTGTCAAAATATCACTAAAAATATTTAGTGACATTTTTTTCACTATAACACAAATTATAGTCTTGTCAATCAATTTTTAATACAATTTTAGATAAATTCTTAATAAAAGAAAATATAATACAATTTTTAATAAATATTAGATAAATTTTTACTCTATAACACAAATTAATATAAAAAGAAATAAATTTTCTAATAAAAGTCATGGAAAATGAGAAAAAAATCAAGGAAATAAAACTATGAACTCATAATTGAAATGTTATCAGACATGTAAAAATTCATTGCATCGTAGTCAATATCTCCAAAACTAAGTAATTGCAAAGTTTATATTATCATTGAATCATTACATAATTTTTAAGGCTGACAATCTCTCTTTGCTTTCTATTAAAACATATATGATAAAATGTTCTAAACATTACTTCTAACAACACATTAGAAATAAACAATCCAATAAACGCAACGGTAAATGCAAGTTTAATAACACTGCATTAACAAAGAGAATACAAGTATGAGTACAAAAGGTAATGACAAGTACAACAATTCTAACTAACTACAAATTATAAATAATAATGTAAAAATTACAACTTGATACCAAATTTATTCAATGTATCTAAGAGCATATATAATGTCATCTAACTAAACTATGGATTGTGGATTTTAACATCACAATTTTCTTTTAAACAATAATAAAAAATCATATTTTTTCCACTCGCAAACACACGTACACACACAAACCTCCTTTCTACATCCTTTTCCAGATTCTCAAGTCCACTCTTCAAATACTTGCATCAATAAAACTCTTCAATGTCTACAAGGAAAGAAATAAAACTCACCTTTAATATTAACATTAACTTACTAGGTAATCTTCATCATGTGTTATTACAGTGGGACTACTAAATCCATAATTCCCAAGTAATTTGAATTTAACTTGTTAGAAAACTAGCAAATAAAACTTAATATAATTATACCATGTATGCCTAATTGAATGATATAAAGGCTAAAACATCAATGAGAGGCAATTCAGCCTAAGCACCACCCCATATCAGCCCCCAACAGACAAATCAGACATAGACAACAAGCTGTGATCAGAGTGACTACAAGTGCTCACGGCACGTTACATGTGCAATGTGCATGCTTAATTACACAATTTCATTTTCTTCAACCATATTAATTTAGAAGTTAATACACAAGTTGCTTAAGTTAATCCACTACTTGAAATATAAAAAACAAAAGCAATTTTGTATAAGCATGCTAGACACAGTACAATTATGTTAGGAAGTATGAAACCATGGACTACATAAAGAAGAAAAACATAATCCTTATAATATACAAATTAGCTACAAAATTCACCAAGTTGCAATTTGTCAGTATTTTGAATGTTTTGTGCTGTGTTAACCATACCATATTATACTTAACCATCATATCATAATATGGAAATCAAATCATTAGTCATGGGTGTAAACCCTTTTCTATATAATATCTAATTAAAATCATTTCACTACAGCAATATTCGCTTTAGCACACGCTACACAAGTCTACGACTATAAAAGTATTGCCTATACAAGGAAAAGACAACATTTTCAGAAGTATGGCTTATAATATGCATTTTATTTAACTTTCTTTGATTATTTTTGAAAAAATGTTGCCTATTTATGTAACGCAATAGGTGCTGACATGTGGACACATATATTCCATGACCATCTAACCATTAATAAGTTAAACTACATTTTTATTTTTTTGCCTATAGAAATAAAATTACAACCATTGCAAAACTTTGGGGGTAAAAGTAAAAATTTGAACTACAAACCTTTAAACCTCAATGTTCCCACTATTTTATTTTCATAAGCATCAAAACCAAAAGCCCTAAAAATTTCAAAGAAAGCCCTCAAACCCCAAAACATTAGTACTCTCTCTTCTCTGTTTCTAGAAACCAACAACACATTAACCCAAAAGCCAAAACAAAAACCCTATAAAATCTTCACTCCACGATCAAAACCAGAATCCCGCACCGTTATTCTCCTCACTGCATTTCAAAGAGGCTTTGCTGGCACTGTCAAAACAAAAACCCCAAAACTAAAACCTCACACTTTGAACAGCCACTACCACACGCATTCACTTTTTGCATTTCGAAGAGGCACTACTTGCCTAGTTCTCCTTTTCCCTCACAGGTTGGCCTCTTCTTCTTCTCTGTTTCTATCTTGCACCTTAGTCTCTCTTCTTCCACTTTGCTTCTTACATGTTTCTATTCTCTCGCAGGTTCGTGTTCTTGGGTGTGGCTTCGCATTTTCTCTGGTTAATTTGGATTCTCTAGTGCGTGTTCTCTCCCTTTATGTGTGTTGTCTCTTGATTTGTGTTTAGGGTATTATTTTATTGATTTGTGTAGGTTTGATTGGTGTTTTGGGTTTTTGAGTAAGGTTTGATTTTATTGATTTGGATTTTTGAGTGGGGTTCTGTTTCTGTTTTTGAGTAAAGTCTAATTTTCAAGCTAATCTCTTCTTTTCCCTTTTCCAGAAATGATGTTTCCAAACATGTAATTAGTTACTCGATTAAACTAGTCTTTTATTGTTGCTTGTTTATGAGTTTGTTCTCTTATGCTATGGCAACATTCTTAAATTTATGACGATGATTGATCTTTCTAATGAACACTTAATAGGATAGATACCAGAGAGTATAACAATACTTATGGACTTAATTTCCTTAAACCTTTCAAGAAATAATCTAATAGCGTTTATCCCTTATAACATTGGTCACATGGAAAGGTTGGAATCACATTGAGCAGAACTTTTTGTTGTTAATTTCATAATTCATCTCCTATATCTCCCTCTTTCTAATCACTTTTAATACTCTATCTTCCTATCCCCTAACAAACTAATTTGCCTCCCGCTAAATCACTAAACAAATACTTCAAAAGTTAATTTTCCTTCATTGGAAATAATTCTCAGCCTGTTATCCTCCTTCTAACAGGTCGTCATGATAGTCGAACCCTTTTTCAAAGGCTACCAATGTAATGAAAGCCTCAATCCCAAAATGTAATTAAAAACAATTACTACCCAACCCAATGAATGTAAGAAAATTTCAAGAAATAATCTCACAAGGTTTATTCCTTATAACATTGGTCACATGGAAAGGTTGGAATCACTTGATTTGTCTAGAAACCATCCTCATGGTAGAAATGTAAATATAATTGTATATTGTTTTTGAATTTATACACGTTAGATACATATTACAAAATTATTATAGACTATGAGAAAAAGCCTTGATATTGAATGGTAAAGAACTTTGAAACTGCAAAGCGTATGTTCACAACACAAAATAGACAGTCATACAATTTACTCGGTAAGGGATTAGGTTTTTGGTCGAGCTATAGGATCAATAAGTGATTTGCAGAATCCGATTTATGTTAAACAAATATATAAAAAGTATATATATGTTAAAATATCAGGTATTTAAATTATTAACTTTACACACAGTTCAAATTCAAAAAGTTCAAAATGTAATATATTAAAATCAAATCAATGATTACATAATAACTACTAAGGAAAGTTTGCAAGATGAAGTGAGAATAAAAAAATAAAAAAACATAATTGATAATATATTAATTAAAAAATTATAATTAATTAAAAATAAAATAATTTTTTCATTAACTGAAAAATTGAATGACGGAAATTGAATCACATTGAATTAATGAATAATCAACTCAATTATTTATTCAATCCACACATACCACCAATTTCCAGTCATTCAATCTGATAAATCCATACATATTTTTTCAAAGGCCTATAAGTCTTCTTTAAGAACAATTCTCTGTGATTTCTTGTTGGATGTAAAATGTGTGAAGTATTGGTTTTATAGAGCCATTCCACTGCCAATATTAACGGTGCAGTTTCTTCTTCTTTTTTTCTATAGTAATTAATACATATTGTAGGTTAGTAATTATCTATAACCTTAGTCAAATTTTGTTGACTCCCAATAGTTATGGTTTATGGCTAAGTGTCCTTCTACATAATTCTTGTTACATATTTTTAGTTACCTACCCCATCAATTTTCAGATTTTTATGAGTTTGTCCGACCCTTTATTTTTTTTATGTGCCATAATTGTAAAATTTAATAAATTTCACTTGTTCTTTTATTTTCAATTTTAATTTTTTTTTTCCATATGATGCTTCCCAGCAATCTCACGGTCCCTTTCTGTGAGTTTAATTATCAATTTAATATGGATTATCAATTTAAGTACGCTTCTTGGCTCCTGGATGATTGAAATGCAGCATCAATGCCATTCTCAAACACTGTATTCTTGAAGCAAGGAAACATGGCAGCAATTGTCATAGGACCAAAAAGTGTTGTCATCTGTAGTGACTGGAGCATAATCTATGTATGCACAGAGGTTGCAAGAAAAAATGTATGCTTCAGTTTTTGATGAGTAAAAGGGGAATCCTATGTCATAATCAGTGTCAAAGGCACAATCTATTCCCTGCTCCCATACGATGTATCTATAAGTGATGGAAACTCTTCTCAAATAAGAAGTGGTTCATTCAAAATCTTGTCATCTGTTGTCCCGGGAGCATAGTCAATAAGCACATACTTATTTTTCATGAATAAGTAGGCTTTGTTGTTCCTGGTTGAATGGAATGCAGCATCTACATAACTGGATACCTTCAAAACTTTATCTTTATACCAATCAAGAGCAGCATCATTGTTGTATATGAAACGTTTCTTTTTTGTTTGTCAGGTGTATAAACTTCTTCGGGTAGGTCCTCTCTACACCTTTATCATGAACATAACTATGGATAGGAAGAAGAAGCACGAGCTCAACATATGGATATATTGAAATGCCTGTTTATTATTAGCGTGTTTTCACGGATGAAGCCTACATAGCTGCAAAACAAGATATTAATTTATGTTACACTTAAATCACTACAATAAATTTTAAATGTTCAGCATATTATTTTAATCAATATTCAAATTTAAATACATATTTGGTCCCCTCAGTAAGAGTTACAAGATAGCGTAGTAGTTGAAAGAAGGATGGCTTGATTGGTTAAAAGAACAGCAAGGCCAATGGCTTGATTCGCAACGATCTGCTAGTTTCTTGATTAATTACAAATGTTGAATACATGACTTATTTATAAGTTTTAATACAACCATTCTAGAAATATCATATATTATTCTAGAGTTTTCTATTAACATGAAATGTTAGAGGTATAATGCATTACTCTATAATATTTTGTCTATATGTAATTCTAGAATTATCATGTATTATTTTAGAATATTCTATCTATATGTAAAATTATCTACTTTATTATAGAATTTGCATTGATTTTTGTTAGTAAAATATGTTGGCATACTGAACTTTAAAAGTTTTATTTTATAGATAGAATGAATCGGAATAGAATAGACAAGGAGAAAATATTTGAATACAAGTACAGCTGTGTGATACACTCATTTGTTTAATTTAATCATTTTCAATATTTTCTATTGAAACCAAACTAGGAGATGGTGATATGACAAAGTATAAGATGTCACGGAAGATAAACTTCTGTTGTTTAAAGCTTTTATTGCAAAAAGATAAAGGGAGAAAAAGTGGTAATTTTAAATTTAGAAAGTGTACTAACCTTGAATTATAATCACGTATGGCATTGTATTCGATACAAGAACGAATGTATTGAGGTGCAATCCCTCCGACAAAACTAACTTCAGCTTGAGAAAGGTGACGATATCGATCTCGAAGTGTGACAGCAACCCAAATGCCAGCCATAGAATGTCATGCCAAGTCTGCGTGGGAGGGTAGCAATGTTTTGGTAGCCACTCATAGTTGAGAGAGGTGCTAACAAAGATATGTGTTGCACGCCTAGTTGGATCAAGAGGAGCACCAGCACTGTGGATGAAGTCATATAAATTGTAGTAGGTGCTGTCTGGAGTGTCTCCTTGAGCCCTTGCTTGAAACCCACTTGCGAATATCTCTTGATAAGGTCTTGTGTCCCAACGCACTAAGGGGTGCCTTATATCATAGTTTAAATCACTAGGTCTGTACACAATACGGTCATTTAGATTCATGCGGGCAATCATAGTCACCAAATTTTCCGCTGCAAGTAAATCTGGTTGCCCAACAGATTGTGGAAAATTTGAAGCACACCCTCTGGAGGGATCATTAGGAGGAATTGATGACATCTTTCTTAATGGAAAAATAATGAAATACAAGACTAGGGTGGTAAATGAGAATGAGAGTTGGATACCTAAGACACGTACTTATATTACTAATGGATGTAATAGGCTCTCATCAGAAGCTAAAGTATTAAGTAAAGAATAACACTTAAGAGTTATTATATTATCCACATAACTATTTTGTTTGTATTCTCAATCTTTCTTTTACACTAATTTTGTTTTTTGTTTTTATTTTCGTCGCATCATTTTCAGCATTCATAAGCTTGCTCTATTGCTTTATTTATTTTTCATACTGTTCGCATCCTTTCTGAAATTCTACATTCAAGAAACACTAGAAAAAAGGTAGTAGGCTAACATTCTTAATAGATTAATAGTTTTTAGGTAGTCTGTATGTTGTCATTTTTATTGAATAATTATTAAATAGTTTAAGTAATTTTTGAGGTATGGGGATTGGATGTAACTTGTTGTTACTTAAACTCTAAACATTATCATAGATTAATTGTTTAAGTAATTCTTGGGATGTGGGGATTGGATGTAACTTGCTCTTACTTAAATTCTAAACCTCATGATAGATTAACAGTTATCTGAGCTTGTTGAGTACATTAACAGTTGGCTAGATTAATGTGTATTACCTATATGCTAGGTGAATCAAACTGTCGGTTACCCTTTTATTTGCATACTGCAATACAGGAAAAAAACTAGCACATAGCTTTAACTTCTCGAAGCCAATAACCAGGCTTGTGAATCATAGAAAGCTGTACCTTCAGAGAACGAACAAAGATGTTACGCAAGAAAATGAGCTTTGTGGAAATCTTCTCATCATGCAATATCGCTAACTGTTGACAGAAAATATTAGCCAATCATTTGATGAATCAAGTTTCTTCCAAGTAATAAATAATCTTGTTCTTGGTCATGCTGGGGTTGAAAGCATCATTATAATTGATTATCTAATAGGATGTTAATCGGTGACTTTGGAAACAAATTTTTTGGTACGGTGACTTCTCATAGTACATTAATTTTGTGTTTGTAATCTCTTTCTCTTCTTATTTTTGTTCAGTGTTTTAGTCGATGAATCAAACCTCAGAAGTCAAATTAGTCAAAATATATATGCTCACTTCTTTAAGACAGAGTTCAATAATGCAATTAAATCAAAATATGTCCAACAATTATGACACAAATGCTTGGAGATTATATATCTCTGATCATAGTACTGATTTTCTACCTATCCTTCTAGCCTATTCGAAGAAGAATAACAATAATATATTTTTACTACTTAGATAATGAAAAGCACATTATTTTATCAATGTTCTGGATAAACTTTCAGATCGTACAAATTTGATTATAAAGTTTGGCAGAATCTACCTATGCAAATGATATGTAGAATTATGATAGCTCCTATGGTCTTATCGGATTTGTTTCCATTAGTTTAATTGAAGCTAATTTGGTTAATTGATAATAATTTAATGATAAGTTTAGCATTTTAGTAACTACAAGTTACATCTCCAATCCCCACCCAATGAATTATTTAAACTATTAATATATTGCTACAAATGTCCAGAATATCCTCGTAGAAATTAACTAGAAAATACTAGAAAACTTATGATTGTAAACGGTACATTTTAGAAACTTCTCACCTTCACTATGAGATGATGCATAACATCTATAAATAAGATGTTGGAGTCACATACATATAAGTCATGACCTACATAATAAACAAATTTTCTTTGAATATCTAACACTACTAAAAATATCTCCTCTTATCACCATGAACAACTAATAACCAATCTTTCAATAGTCCTAAAATTTAACAGTGTTATTAGAGCTATGTTTGTTCATCTGTTATGTGTACGGTAAGATCCCATTTTTTTAAAAAGATAAATATTAATATGATGGTTTAATTTATATTAGTATGATTATATTAATTTATTATTTATGTTTGTTGAATTGGTTTTAGTGATTTTATAAAATATAAAAATAAACCTGGGTGTAAATATTAAGAAAGGTTAAGTCATTTATAGCTAGAAACTTTAATCCAATAGTTGACCTAGAATAATTTAGAGAAGTTAAGTTGTTGCGCTCTAGTCTTACGTTTTTTGTTCTAGAGGTTTGAGAGAAACCTATAGAGAGAATTTTGTCAAGGGAGCTTGAGGAGTAACATTTGAGGACTTGAGGTCACACCTTTCACAATCAGGATCATCATTTGAGGTAAGGTGGTGGATATTATCTCTCTTACCCTTCACAACCCTATGGACCGTCAACTTTAAGGGGGGGTATAAGAACAGATAATAATCTGTCACTGTAGGCTTTACCTACAAATGTATTTTTACCTACTGTCACATATAACTAACACTATAAGTAATACCTACAATTTAAAATGTGCGTAGGTAAGAGTCATTGATTTATACCTATGACTTCCAACTGTAGGCAAAAGTATTAATTTATACTTATGATTCTCATGTGTAGGTAAAAATAATAAATTTATACCTACAAATAAAGGTTGTCGGTAAAAATCATTTACTTGTATCTACTAAATCAAACTGTAGGTAAAAATCACATAACCTAAACCTACAGTAATAATAATAATAATAATAATAATAATAATAATTATGCAAAACTAAATGCCTATCTCTTATTTTCAATCCTTTCAATCATTAAAGGCCACATTTTTTGTTAAGGAAAAGTTGAACATGAACCAAGAAGAATCATAACACATAAATCTGAATGAGAAGAGCAGTATTCAATCGTGTAATCCCATTCCATGACCACAAATTTAGTCAATGATACGTGAAAGTGATAAACTAAAATGTACTTTTATGTGTGTATGACACATTGACACCAATCTCAATCAAAGTTGGTATTGTTTATTGTGAAGGTATGTAAAAGGATCTTAAACTTTTTCGCATTTGACTTAAGGCAAGATCATGCCAAGCATCCACATTAACTCTTTGCATCTCCTAATCTGAGCAATAAGGAAAGAAAACAGTGTTAGATTAGCAATTATGATAACTAGAAATAATCCTTCAATTTCCAACAAAAAAATTAGTAGTTACTGAACTCGTAAATGATCAAATCTTGTTAGTATCAATCATGTGCGCATATGATATAAGAAAAAGATAATAACATGCTTCATTTTCAAGACACTTCAACTTCAATTATAATAATAGTCTGGAATCTGGATACAACTTGACATCTCAAAACCAGATTCCTTCAAGATTATCTTCAACAACAACATCAAATCACAGTAGAGCTGATCAAATTAAGCCTTTGCTTACCAAAATTATAGTTGAGATTTGAGAATCACACAATTATAAGTTTTAACCTAAAAAAGCAGCACCCAATAAATAATGTTCTGTTAATTTGAATTTGTATTTGAAGAACATTGGATGCAATTCTTATACCAAATCAAAGCACATATATGTTTAACAATTGTTCTACAACCAAATAAAGCATTGGAAATCTTTTTAATTGGAATATTTTATTTCTATCATTGCTAACGTAAAAAATCAAAACCAAGAAAATGGAAAAGTCAGAATATCCCTTACACTTGAATCTAGCTCTATGATTGTCCCTCTATATAGATGACAGTAATTACTTATTCTTCTATAGTTCTTGAGTTTTTAACTACAATTCCACCAAGAGTCTAAAAGTTAGTTAAAAAGAAAATGATTAGTAATACCACATCGCCATGTCATAAAAGAAGCTGTTTTTTATGATTGAAAAAGTCTTTTTAGTCGAGGTATAAGAGGAAACCAACGTAGAATCTTTGCAGGTATCTTTTTTCTACATTCAACATCATCAGAGTTACGTTTCCATCTTGAGAAATTGCATTTAGGACAACTTTCAGCATTAGCCAAATCCTTCCTATACAATATTCACTCGTTGGGACAAACATGAATTTTTTTCATATGATAGACCTAACCTAGGAATAATCCTCTTTGTATCATAAAGTGATTTGGGCAAAGAATTTTGTTTTGGTAAAGCATCACTGAACAAGTCTAACAACATTGAAAAACTTTTGTCTATCCACCCATTTAGACACTTTAAGTGATACAAATGTACAAGGAATGACAATTTTGTAAGCTTCTTACAATTCGAATAAAGCTTTTGCTCCCTCCCTTAATAGTTGATAGAACTTCTTTGAACTATTACTCTTTTCAGGTTGTTGAACATTGTCTTCATTCCTAAATACTCCAAAATCTCCATCCTCTATGTTTATATTTGTATCATCTTTCTCGTTAATTTCATGCATTACAAATGCATCATAAATCAATGTATCCATATCGTGATCAATCTCTCCTTCTACTTGAGATGTGCACAAAGAACTAAAAGAGCCAACTTGTTCACCATGAAAGATCCAGGTAACATATCCTTTTAGAAACCCATTACTAAGTATGTGCGCATAAACATCTATCCTAGAACGCCACTTGCAATTGACACATTTGATACAAGGGCATAAAATTTTTCCATCCTTGGATGAATTTTTAAATGCAAAATCAAGAAAATTAAGAGTCTCTCTAACATACTTCTCTTTGTTATGAGAGTTATCATGAATCCAACTCTTATCCATTTTATACAATAAACTGAAAAAATAAAATGAAATATCCATAATATATTAATACTTTATACACAATTTAATGAATTTATATGCATTCAGTTAATTATCCTTTATCAATTCAAGGAAGTAAAACAAGTTCAATATCACATTTGTTAAATATGAATTCAATAAAAATAGATACAAATTAAAATTTGTTCTACTAATTTGAGAATGGCTAATAAATTCATAATGAATCACCTGCAATAAAATAGATAAATTAGGGATTATAGAGAAACCTTGAGCAGAACTCAAGAGTATTAAGAAGCTAAGAAAAAAAAATTAAAAATTAAAAAAAATAGTTTGATTTCTATTGTGAACAATAATACTCGATTATCAATTCTAATACTTAATGTCCATGCCTGAGGTCAGTTACCACTGCTATAGTCCCTTATAAGTTACAACTTACGAGTCATCAAAATGCAGTTTTGGTACAACATGAAAAATTTAGTTTAAATTGACTTCTAATTATTTAAATAGTATTTAAATTCATGCTTGAAAGGTTTGGTTGGGTATTGCAGATCCGCACAAAATGTGTGTGTGGTATATCAATCTATGGTCCAAAGGCAAGAAATAGATGGCTGGAAAACGAAACTTTTGAGGTTTGTTACAACCTGGAATTGATAAATATTGACTCTCATGACTATGTGTGACCCTGTTTTCTGGTTAAAGAATGCTTCAGTTGAGTAAGTCTAGTTATAAGGCTTTTTGATAGTCTAGTTATATGTGATTCTGTTGTCCTATTAACAGTTAAGAGCATCATGAGTTTACTTCTTTATTTTATCTACAGAATAGAAATCAGTAAGGAATTTTAGGTTAGGGATTTATTTTGTGTTTTGAATAATTCTAAATATCCTTCTATATCATTCAGGAATTTGAATTACGGTAGACTACAAAAAAAAAATCCTAGAAACCCCAAACCAAAACTAAAACTTAAAGCATACTAAACAAGAATTTTTTGGTGTATTCCTAATCATAATTAATGTATTCCTCTATATGCATTAAGTTATTGATATATCTATTAATAAAATTTATCTAAATTGTTTTAAAAGTTGAAGTAATAGAGGAATCCTGACTCAAGCAAAATTAATCTAATTTTTTATTAAATTTTCCCCCTTTCCTGGATCCCCTTTACTCTTTCAAATCTTGTTTTTTCTTCTCCTGACTCATCTGTCTAAGTATACCTTAATATCCACTTTGAAATTAAAATTCTGCCATCAATTGATACTAAGCACAAGTTCACTCACTAATTAGTAATATACAAATTCATGCACCATGTTTCATTGTCAATGTTTAGCCCTCCTATTTTCTGGAAGTATTAAGTACACATTCAAAATATACAATGGAAGTATCAAAATTACTTGGTCTGCAATTCCTTTGCACACTATATAATTCAATTTTTTATTCTGCTTCTCTGGGCTTGTTGGCATGATAGCATTTCCTCATTGACCTCAAATTAAACTAGGCATGCAAGTTCATAATGCCCTGAATTCACTTCAGGTGCTATCAAAGTTCATTATATGATATTATATACATAATAGATGCTTATTAATGGTGTTATCATTGTTACCCTTCAATACTTTGTATAGTGCTAAGCAAACACTTCCTGTGCTTTTTGTTTGATGCTTTTATAGTAGAGATATTCATTAGCTTATAAAAAAAATAGTGTTATAATTGTTTTTACTTTGTTTACATGTTTATTTATGTACCAGTTGAAGTTTTCTTAAATTATTAATTTTGGTTTATGGAGCTTTTCAATATTTTTTGGAAACATGTTACTGAAAATATGTTGCCAAGTTGCACTGATTTTGACTTTTTATCTGTAAAACTTACATATTTCTTAGCAAATGATAGCATTTACATCATCTCACCCAGAAAATCTAATTTCATCTTTCTCATTTTGTTTTAACAGAGAATGATCTTATACCCAGGTCCAGTTTAGAAGTTCAAGTTTAGTAGATGTATCATGTATGGTTCCAAATCAAGTGTAAGTGTGTTTGACTATAAATAAATCATGTGACTCTCTAGACCAGGCCCTTTTTTTGGATCCAACTACATCAATAACTAGTTATCTTATAATTTGTGTAATATAAAAGTTGAGAATAACCATGATGGACTAGAGAAGTGTATAACTAGTGCTATGCATTTATATGTTTTTCTCTTGGATGGCATTTGTTGTGTAATTTATGTAGCTAAGAAGGTTAGAATTGTTTTTTTAGTTTTCTTTTACATTTTGGAATGAAGAAACCATTGCCAAATCGAATTCTGTGCTAATTGTGCTGGTCTGAACTGAGTTCATCTTCCAGATTCCTTTCACTTCAGGTGCAGCCATCAACATCGTTACTCATGATTGAGTGAACACCGTTTTGCTTGTTGTTTATTAATTATACTAAGGTATCTGTACTAAGAACAAGTTCACTCACTAATTAGTATGAAAAATCATTGATGTGAAGAAAACTAAACCCAGAGAGGTTTCCTCTTAAAGCATAATTTGTTTGGCTTCTCATAATAGATTTGTAATAATCAGTAAACGGAAGTTTATGATTAGAATTGTCATGTAGCTTAAATATGGTGACTATAAGTGTTTTCTCACTACTAGATACATGTGATCTAGTAACATTAAAAAAATATCGCTAAATCATAAGAAAATGTTACTAATATGATTTAGTAACATTTTATCAAATCTTGCGTATACCCTATGTTACTAATGATATTTAGTAACATTTTTGCATATTAAAGGTAATATTTATAAAAAATGTTACTAAAAATTTTTAATAACATTTTTTTAAAATAAAATGTAACATTTTATAAATGTTGCTAAAACATTTTAGTAAGATTGTTTAAATAGAAAAGTAACATTATAAAAATGTTACTAAAAACTGTTAGTAACTTTTTTTAATAAAAAGGTAACATTTCTAAGAATGTCACTAAAAGTTTTTAGTAATATTTTTTTATAAAAGGTAACATTATTAAAATGTCATTAAAAGTTTTTAGTAATATTTTTTTTAATATAGGCAACATTGTAAAAATGTCACTAAAAATAATTAGTAATATTTTTTAAATAGATAAGTAACGTTACAAAAATGTTATTATTGCAAATGTTTTTTAGCATTTAACAAATGTTATTAAATTTTTTATTTTTAAAATAAAATAAAATATAATTTATAATAAATATTAAATAAATTTTTACACTATAACATAAATTAATATTGAAAGAAATAATTTAGTAATAAAAAGTCATGGAGAATGAAAACAAGATTCAAGAAAATTAAAGCATAAGCTTGTAATTGAAATATTATAGGACACATCAAAATTCATTACATCATAATCAATATGTCTAAAATTCATTACATCGTAATCAATATGTCCAATAAATCAAAATTCATTACAATAGAAATTAACAATCCCGTAAACATCATTACGTACAAGTTTAGCAACCCTGCACTGCATTAATAAAGAGAATATAAGTATTAGTACAAAAGGCAACAGAAATATAACAATTCCAACTAACTATAAATTACAAAAGGAACCTTTTTAACTCAAGGAAGTTTGCAGAGGCATTGAGCTGGGACCTCCTGTGACTGCTGTGTTTTTTCAATGCTCAAAGGGAAACGACTGCCAGAAGACGTTGAACTATGAACCAAGCCACACAAACTGCCACAATCCCAATGACCAGTAAAAAGCCTAAATACAGTACCTGTGTCTGTGCTGTGTCCACCAAATAAGTTTAGCTTTCTAAAGCTCTGTCGTGTGGTGCGGGGGCACTTTGTTCTGGTTCTAGTTATATATATATTTAATCCCTTGCATTCTTCTTTTTAGTTTGCCCTCCTACTTTCACTTTCGGATTTCTATTTTCTTACTTCCTTTTATCATCTATGCAACTTACTAGTAATTATTACTTTAGTTCCCCTGCATCTTTCTTTGTTTAGTTTATCTAACAAATAATCATTTTCTAATTAGTTTTTTTAAATTGGTCATTTAATTTTTATTTTCATATTTTGATACATTTTTATTTACAAAATTAAATTCATTAATTCTTTTTTAACAAAAGTTTTGCCTATCAACAAAAGACTATCTAAATTATTCTAAATAAAAATAAGCCTAAACCAATGATATCCTCATCATAAATTTTTAGTACAATTCTCTGTTGGGTGATTGTAGATATTAATTGTATCAATTAAGTATTGATATAATTGTTCTTAGGGAAAATGTGTCTTTCTTGAGAGTTCCAGTAGCTACCCTCGAAGCATTGGGTTCACCTCCAATGGTTGTGTCTTTCTTGAAGCGTTTATCATGCAAAAACTGAAATAAAACTTTAATTAATTCTGATCATAAGGGTCTGCATTTAAGTTTTGCTTGATTTTAAATTTTATTTTCATATTTACGAATAAGAATTTTACAACCAATAAAAAACTTCAAGAACATTCAAATAACTTCTACGTGTACTTAATTAGTTTTTCAATTTTATTTCAATATATCTTGAGTTTCTTATTGTTGTACTTTATAGTTGTGTTTATGCAAGAATCAGTCACTTGCACAGATGTAGTTTCAATTTTTGCTGATATATTTATGCTCCTTTTGAGACATCTAAGTGTGAAACTTGGTTACAGGAATGAAACTTGTGACGGAAGCTGAGAAGGCACAATGGGTAGGAACTGATAGGGTAATTGGATGAGGATTTGATCCAAGGCAGAAAAAGGTTTTCTTCACATTGGACTCAGAATTGGTGCCAGTTAGAGGAATTTGCCACTCCTCTTTGTCCAACTTTGGTTGCAAATATAGACATTCAAGTTTTAGTTAATTTTGGACAATGTGCATTCAAATATGCACCTGGAATTGAAGTGACCTTGCAAAGTCTAATTGAATGTAATAAACAATTGAAGACCTCTCTCTGTACTGTCATAAGTTTTTCTAATGCCACACTAATTTTCTTATATTTATCAAACTGTACTGTCATACTCTTATTTCATATGCACCTTTTTCTGACAGTGTCTCTCCCTTTCACCCTCATACATTGCATTTTTAATAGCAGCAACATTTTACTTCTTTCTTGCAATTTAGCTTACTCACATTTTTCTTCATGACGTTGATACCTCTATTTTCTATTTTATTCTTAATAGACTCCTCAAGCAATGCCTACCGACCCCTTTCACCTGGTTACTGGCCTAGTTCCAAATTCAGACCTGTTAACTTCTACATAGGATTTAGAAATCTTTGGAGCCTTAGCACCAAAGGATAGACTCCTCAAGTAACATATTTTTTTTAATATGGGTTTTGTTTGACATGTCTTTTTTTGTTTCTTTGCGCATATGGCATGGTAAAATATTGATGGGGTTTGTTCCATTTTTGTTCACAGTTCTGGTACATCAGGAGGAGAGAGGAAGCTGATGCCAACAATTGAGGAAGAACTAGGGAGGAGGAGTTAGCTGTATAGCCTATTGATGCCAGTGATGAGCCAGTTTGTTCTTGGTTTAGAAAAGGGAAAAGGAATGTACCTAATGTTCATAAAATCTAAGGCAAAAACACCTGGAGGAATTGTAGCTCGTCCAGTTCTGACTAGCTATTACAAAAGCTCATACTTCAAAGGCAGACCCTATGACCCCTACACCAACTACACCAACCCAAATGAGACAGTCCTCTGCCCTAACTTATACCAAAGAAATGTGAATCTGTCCCTACTAAGGAAACAAAAAACAATTTAAAATATCATGCTTTATAATATGTTAATTAAATTGGTGGTGTTGCGGGATGATGGACTTGCTCCCCGTGTTGTGAAAATGATGGCATCTACACACTACACAAAAACACCATAAATTGACAATTTTTTATTTTTTGTTCTTTCAAGGTTGTATCGTTACAGAGTTGATGTGTTGAGGGTGGATGGATTCAATAACAAGGCACCACAATTCAACTTTGTGTGCAGAAAGAATGTGGTGTTGAGCATAGACTTGGACAAGACTGATGAGGTGGAGCTTCAGAACGCAATTAAGAATGTTGTGACACACTTGTGCCATTTGATGCATCAGTGTCGGAGTACACAAGCCATGCTGACACCACAACAATCCCTGGCCACTATGTGTTGTACTGGGAACTAAGTCTAAAAGGTTCAACCCCAATTCCACCCTGTGTCTTTGAGGATTGTTGCTTAACCTTAGAGGAATCTTTCAACAGTGTGTATCGCCAAGGGCGTTGATGCATGCCTCCCTTGATCTTTTTCTAGAGGTTTTCTTCTTTGGTGAAATGGTTTATGGAAAAGTAAGAAGTGAGGTGGTTTTATGCGCCACTTAAGGTAAGATAAGCCTAAGAGGGAAAGTTTGCCACAAGGGATGGAACCCTTGATAAAAACCTAAGGAATTCTCAAAGAGAGAAGGGTGGACACTAAGAGAATTTTGGCCAACTCAAGGCTTTTCCATTCAATAAAGTGTAGAAAAATACAAGAGTGAGAAAGACCACCTTTTTATAGAGGGAGCTGACCTCTTGGACAAGTCATGAAGGAAAGGAAGGGCTAGGATTAAAATGACTCATCCAAGGGAGGAGGATTGAAGCCCAAAGTCCAATCAATCCCCTCCTTTAGATGAGAATTGGTCCCCAAGCTACCTCATCCAAGGGCCAAGATTACTCCTTTATTAGTTTTGGGTTTTATTTAGCAAAAGAGGGTGTAGTTATTAAACTACCTCCTTATTTCCTAAATAAAGGCCCAAAAGCTAATCTTACCCCTTCTTATTACTAATACTAATATCCAGCCAAGGTGCAGAAGGAGCAGGTAAGCGTGTGTACAATCCATGAGCCATTGTCTTAGACTTAGCTTGCAAGCAAGCAATGCATCTACGAAAATGTCTATAGACGTCTTTCTTCATATGGGGCCAAAAGAAGTTTTCTTGTAAAAGCAGAAGAGTTTTGTTAATTCCAAAATGCCCCATGAGCCCACCCTCATGGCTCTCTTTTGTCAACAGATTTCTCATAGATCCTTGGGGTACACAAAGTCTGCTACCTTTGAAAAGGTACCCCTCACTCACAAAGAACCCATTTTGGGTTTTACATTCAAATGTAGAGGCAGCATAAATAGATCCAAAATCCTTATCAGAAAGATACATTTCTCTAATATTATCAAATCCAAGAATCTTTGCACTTAAGGTGGTGTAAAGGATATGTCTACGAGACAAAGCATCAGCCACCACATTATGTTTTCCTTTCTTGTATTTGATGATATAAGGGAAAGTCTCAAGAAATTCTACCCATTTAGCATGCCTTTTATTAAGTTTGCCTTGACCCTTCAAATACTTAACTGATTCATGGTCACTATGAATGATGAACTCCTTGGGTACAAGATAATGCTCCCAAGTTTGAAGGGCCCTTATCAAAGAGTAAAACTCTTTATCATAGGTGGGGTAGTTTAAGGTGGCTTCATTTAGTTTTTCACTAAAATAAGCCACGGGATGACCACCTTGTAATAACACAGCTCCCACACCCACTCCCGATGCATCACACTCTAGCTCAAAAGTTTTAGACAAGTTAGGAAGAGCTAAAACTGGTGCATGGGTCAGTTTCTCTTTGATAAGTTCAAAGGCTTTTTGTTGTTTTTCACCCCAAAGGAGAGGAGTATCCTTCTTCACCAAATCATTGATTGGTGAGAAAAATGTGGAGAAGTTAGGCACAAAGCGCCTGTAAAAGCTCGCGAGACCATGAAAACTCTTTATCTCAGTCACACTTTTTGTGGTGGGCCATTCTTGGATAGCTTTGATTTTGTTAGGGTCCACTTGAACCCCATTTTTATTAACTATAAAACCTAAGAACACCGTACTCCCCACACAAAAATTACATTTTTCAAGATTTCCATAGAGTTGGTGTGACCTAAGAATGCAAAAGACACACCTAAGATGGCCTACATGTTCATCTAGACTCTTGCTATACACTAAGATGTCATCAAAGTAAACAACACAAAATTTTCCTAAGCAATCCCTAACGACATGATTCATAAGTCTCGTGAAGGTGCTTGGGCATTGGTAACCCCAAAGGGCATTACCAACCACTCATACAGCCCAAACTTGGTCTTAAAAGTGGTTTTCCACTCATCACCTTCCTTGATGCGGATTTGGTGATAACCACTCTTAAGATCAATTTTTGAAAATAATTGGGCCCCATGCAATTCATCAAGCATGTCATCAAGCCTAGGGATAGGGTGCCTATATTTGATGGTGATGTTATTGATTGCTTGACAATCAATGCACATCCTCCATTGGCCATTCTTCTTAGGCACCAACAAAACTGGCACAACACAAGGGCTTAGGCTCTCTTGAACCCAACCCTTCTCCAATAGTTCTTGGACTTGAGATTCAATCTCCTTGATCTCCATGGGATTAGTCCTATAAGTAGGCCTATTAGGCAGGCTAGCCCCAGGTACCAAGTCTATTTGGTGTTCTATACCCCTAATTGGAGGAAGTCCTTTGGGAACTTCATTAGGGAATATATCACCAAACTCCTTTAAAAGCTCTTGAACCTCTTGAGGTAGGTTCTCAGGTCCAAGAACTCTTGAAGCTCTTAAAATAGTTCCCCTTAGGTTGGTCCCTCTTTACATAAGGTGGGTTATCCTTTTTAAAAGTTTTCCTTCTAAGTTGATTGTCCACCTTCATGCAAAGTTGAACTAACTCATCAAGGGAATTGTATGAGAAGAGCTCCACCTTATCACGAATTTTGGGGCTCAACCCACACAAAAACCTTGCCATAGTGGCCTTGGGTTCCTCAATGATACCCGCCCTCAAGATAAGAAGTTCCATCTTTTGTCTATACTCTTCTATACTAAGGTTGGTTTGCCTTAGCCTTTGGAGTCTATCCAAAAGATCTCTTTCATACCAAGAGGGAATATGCCTTCTTCTTAGAGCACTTCTAAGATCATTCCAATATCTTATGGAAGACATATTGGTGCGGATTCTCTCATTGGTTAACCCAACCCACCAATGCATGGCATGCCCTTGGAAGCTAAGGGTTGCCATTGGAACCTTTCTTTCTTCTCTTACCTCATGGCAAGTGAAGAGTTGTTCTACCTTGATTCCCCAATCAAGGTAGGCTTCCAGGTCTTCCCTCCCATGAAATGTGGGGAGATCAATTTTGGGCTCCCTTGGAGGGGCCCCATTATTATGCATGGATGAATGGGAGTTTCTCCTAGGATGATTGTAGTATTCTTCCTCACTTTCACTCCTATGGGTATGTCTAGATGGGGAACCTAAGACTATCCCTTTCATTTTGTAATTCTCACCATTCCCATGCTTGCTTTTTTCTTCTTCTTTCTCTTTCTTTTCTTTCTCTCCTTTCTTTATCTTCTCTCCTTTCTCTTATTCTTCTCTCTTCCTTCTCTCTTTTTTCTCTCTTTTCTTCCTCTCTTTCTTTTATTTTTCTTTTCTCCTTGGACTCTTTTTCTCTCCTTTTTTCTTCTCTTCTCTCTTGTTCTTTTGCCATCCACTCCCTAAAGTCCATGTTTAAGTTTTCTAGAGTGTAATCTTTAGAAATATTTCTTTGGTTTACACTCTTGTTTGATGAATAACTATGAGCACTAGAGTGGGTGTGTGACATCATTGTGCTTCAATTTCTAAGAGGAAAAAGGTGGCTAAAAACTTTTCACAAACAAACACTCCTCTCCTTTTGTGTTTTCTTGCCTAAAATGGCTTGATGAGTCTTTGGAACTCTTTAGCTTTCTAAGCGCTTTGAATAAGAAAAATAAAGCAAGAATTTTAAAGCAAAAATTCAAAAGAGAAGGGATCTAAAGCGAGCTCCTAAGGTGTTGAAGGAAGTGTACCACTTCTTCCTTCTTCACCTAATTTTCGAGAAACTAAAAAATTGATTACATCTTATTACAACCAAAGGGAGAGCCTTAAGGGCACTTAAACTCCCAACTACAAAATTAATACACCCAAATTAAAGAAAAAATAAAGTCTTCAAAAAATGATTCTCCAAATGCTCCCTCAAATCAAAGTCCTCACGGCTAGGTGTGTTTCCTTTTTAGGTGATCCCTTAGGCTCTTAGTCCAACCTTCCAAAATATGCTACCCTTGTGGTAAGCTCCTTTTTCAAGCTTTCTCCCAAAAGTGACACTAACACACAAACCAAAGAATCCAAAAGTAGCAAAGGGAGGTGCGAATAGAAACTCAAAAAGCAATAAAAGATAACACAATCAAAAGGACACTTAACCAAATGGTAAGAGTATATAAGACAAACTAGAAAGATGATTTAAAAGACAAGCAACAACTAAAAGGTAAACAAAAGAAAGAGAGCACACAATGGAATACCTAAGAATGGCACTAGATTAAAGAGTAGAAAAACACAAATATCAAGTTCTAGTGTACCAAAAGTAATAAAATTTCTTTTAAGGTTCCAAGTTCAAAGTTGAAGCACTTGCTAATTTTAGGTTAGGTACATCAAATGAATTTTTCAAACTTTTTTTTCTTTTGTTTGTTCTCTTTTTTTTTTATTTTTGAATCCTTCATTTTTTTTTGTATTTTATTTTAGACTTTGTTCTCTTTTTTTTTTTTGAATATTTACTAGATGCACCTAAATTGATTGTGAATTTAGTGCTTGATAAAAAAGAGTTATGCACTTGGAACAATAAAGAAAATTAAAAGCAACAATTTAGGTACTACTAGAAATGACTTCAAAATGCAAAGTAGCTATATATGTTTTAATGGTTTAGTAGTTTGGTGTGCCACTGGACTCAAGCTTTGTTAAGTTTTTAGTAATTTGTTGAACACAAATACCAAACTTATAGCTTAAGTGAAAGCACCCACAAACAAGAACTACCTTTACCACACAAATGAGCTACTAATTATACGTATAAGGAAAATAAAGACAAAGGGAATTGAGTAACTATTTTTGAATTTTTTTTAAGAATATGCTTGAAACTAAAAGCACATGAACTTCCAAAGAGACTTAGACATGAGGTATGACCCTCTATGTTGCTCAATTTAAGAAGTTTCAAAAGTTTTTTTTGTAAAAACAAAAGAGGCTAAACTTAAAAGGAATTAATAGACAAAATGGAAAACTATAAACATGACTTATAGACAACTACACAAGAGTATAAAAGTGAAAAATAAAACCTAAAAATAAGGCAAAAACAAGGCAACTAGGTGCAAGGAAACACAAGAATTTGGTCTAAATTTCTTGACCACAAGGTTGTGGAATTCACCACAACGGCATGGATTTTTAGCAAGAAATTCTCAAAACCAAAATTCAAACAAGAAAGCACCTAACTCAAAGCTTAAGCGAAAATTAATGAATATGGGAGAGACGTAGATGCAAAGAAAAGAACAATATAAATTGCGTCAAGCAAAAAATAAATGGCGCAAATAAACTATAACTCAAAACAATAAACTCAAGACATAAATGGAAATGATAAACAACAATGGAAAGCTAGAAAAAATTGTGGAAATTAAAGATAAAATAAAATAATAAAACAGAAAGAAAAAATAAATGAGATAGGAAGAGAGTTTAGACCTCTAGAACCAAGGCTCTGATACCAAATGATGCATGCCTCCCTTGATCTTTTTCTAGAGGTTTTCTTCTTTGGTGAAATGGTTTATGGAAAGGTAAGAAATGAGGTGGTTTTAGGCGCCACTTAAGGTAAGATAAGCCTAAGAGGGAAATTTTGCCACAAGGGATGGAACCCTTGATAAAAACCTAAGGAATTCTCAAAGAGAGAAGGGTGGACACTAAGAGAATTTTGGCCAACTCAAGGTTTTTCCATTCAATAAAGTGTGTAAAATACAAGAGTGTGAAGGAGCACCTTTTTATAGAGGGAGCTAACCTCTTGGACAAGTCATGAAGGAAATGAAGGGCTAGGATTAAAAAGAGTCATCCAAGGGAGGAGGATTGAAGCCCAAAGTCCAATCAATACCCTCCTTTAGATGAGAATTGGTGTCCAAGCTACCTCATCCAAGGGCCAAGATTACTCATTTATTAGTTTTGGGTTTTATTTAGCAAAATAGGGTGTAGTTATCAAACTACCTCCTTATTTCCTAAATAAAGGCCCAAAAGCTAATCTTACCCCTTCTTATTATTAAGACACCTCCTAGAAAATTAAATGGACTAATACATGTCCAAAATAAAATCCTAGGTTTCTAAAATAAAAATTACAAGTAAATAAGTCATGGCTTGCATAACTTGATGGTCATATGGAGGTGAGATCTTCCACCCTCTACTCTAGCCATGTCTTCTTCTATTCTCCTAGCCATGGCCTTAGTGATAGGACCCTTGCTTGTGGAGAATGTATCAGGCGTGTCTCATACAAATCAATTGGGCCCCTTGAGATCAAGATTGTGGAACAGTGGACTTTTGATAAGCTTATGGACTATGCCATAAGCTTAGGGGCTTCAATAAATCAGTACAAGACTCCAAGGTGTGTGAAGTTTGCACCTATGGTAGAACTGTTGAACGCAAGGGTGGTGGAAAAATATTTTAGTCCAAAATTTCCAAAATGGGTTCCGGGCCACAAGTAGTGGATCAATCAAAATTGATGAAGAATCTAAAGGTGGACATTATTATATGGTTGGTAGCTTTTCATGGTGGTTCACGTGAACTGTTTTTTATGGACATGTTAGGAGGGAGGGAGGGATTTTAATTACTCTTTTTTAGGTTAATTATATGTTTAAAAAGACTTTGATTTTAGTTCTTGTTTTTAACTTGCATAGTGAACTGAACTTAGCCACTGTAAAAAGCAATTCTTGTTTGATGAAAGAAAGAAAGTTGTTGTTGTCTAATGCCTTTCTCTTGTTCATAATTTCTCGTAACATAAAAAAATAAGACGAAACTACAACTGCAATTCAAAATCATGCCCATGATGAACATCTTACCAAACCATTGAAACCAATGCATCTGCAATTATGTTGAAGCTTGAGAAGGCCTTGAATCACATGCTCCTTCTTCTCATCTCCTTCATCCAACTCGCCATCTCCTCTCTACTTAAACACTGCACTTCAAAAATTCAATAGCATCATCACAATAATGGAAACAAAAATCGAGTATCTAGCAATTAGTGGAAGAAAAAGAAGTGCAGAAACGAAAAATAACAAATCTAAGAATGACCATGTTATGAGATTGAAGAAAGAATTGGTACGAAGTTAAATAAGCAACTAACCCTAAAATGTTGGAGACTTCAATTAGAGAGACCTAAACCAAGAGATAACAAAAAGCACAAAACAAAGATACTGAGAGAAATCAAAGACAAAATTAGGGACAATAAAGATGCAAAACCAAAAGAGAGGCAGATAACAAATGCAGAGAACGAAACTATGAGAACGAAATGCAGAGAACGAACCTAAGAGAGCGAAATTGCAGAGAACGAATCTGAGAGCAAAATCACAGAGAACAAATTTGAGAGAGCGAAATCACAGAGAACGAACCTGAGAGAGCCGAATCACAGAGAACGAACCTAAGAGAGCCGAATCACAGAGAACGAACCTCAGAGAGTCGAATCGTAGAGAATGGACCTTACAGAGCGAAATCATAGAGAACAAAATGTAGAGAAATGAGAGAAGGAAAACTTAACTTAGAGAACGAAACTTAGAGGACGAAACGCAAAGAATGAACTTGAGAGAGTGAAATTGTAGAGAACAAACCTTCGAGAGCCAAATTGCAGAGAATGAAATTTAGAAAAAAAAAAAGCAAAACTCGGAGACATCTAAGCTTTTTTACGGTGAATAAAAAAATAAATAAATAAATTTAATAAAATTATTTTTCCATTAATTTCTATTCAACAAATTTTAATTTAAGTATTTAACTAGTAAATTTATTGGTTTTAAAATATAATAAAAATTTAATTATTTATTAAAGTGTAAATAAGTTAAAATTATAAAAATAAAAACGTTAAAATTAAATTTATATAAAACAAATAATAACAAAAAGTACTTTTTAAGAAAAAAATAATATAATTAATGAAAAATTTTAATAAGAATGTATTTTTTAAAAAATAGTAATCTTTAGTAACATTTTTAAAAAAATGATACTATAAAATGAATTAATTTCTTCTATAGTGACATTTATTTAAAACATGTCACAATATTATAGTAACATTATCTACGGTGACATTTATTTTAAAAAATGTCACTATAGTATATAAAATTTATCTATAATAACACTCTTAACAAGTGTCACTAAGAAAATGTCACTAAATATATAAAATGTAGTAGTGTCTCATCCAAGCAAAAAAATAAAAATGTTGCAAATACTAGACAAATTCTCTGGCCAAAATTCAGTACCATAGATTGGATAAACCTTTGTGAGTCGTGACTAAACCAATATGTCATATTGATTTCATAGTTCTTATAAAAGGTCCAGTGTTTCTAATTCAACATTAATGACATTGAGAAAGAGAAGAGCTACATTTGCTAGACTTTTATCCACCCACCATACATATATTATTTCAGTAATCAATTAATTAATTACAATGTGCAATTAAGAAAAAGGCTTATATAAGTGAGACTTGACATTTACCAAACAAAATGTCACATATTAGCAGGTGATACAGAGCCACCTATTTCCACAAGAAAATCAATGGAGGCCCTAAGCTGCTCTATTTCATTGTCCTCAATTAAACCTGCAGTTTCGGTTGAAATAAGAAACAATTGAAATTCAAATAGGATACAAGTAATAAGAAAACATGAAATCAATGAGAGTTGGGATCATATATAAGATTGGTGAGAGGAATCGAAGGCAAGAGATAAAAGAGGAAGCTAACCATTTTGATTGAGTGAAGGAACCCAAGACCTAGAGCTATGAGAGAGAGGAAGGGGACAACATGGAGTTTGAGAAAGAGGAAGGAGATAATGTGAAGTTTGAACGTTTGAGGGCACAAGACTTGCGTGCTGATATGGAGAAACCCTTTTATCATTCCGTTTTTAACCTATCAGTACATATAGAAAACATATATTGGTGGATTAACTTGATTTTCTTTTTTTTTGTAATATTAATAATAACGTGCATTCTTATTTATATTTAAAAAAACATAAAATTTGTTTTTTAATATAATGTATTTAAGTTAATTCATAAAATCATTATTAATCTGAATTAAAATTATTAAAAAATATTAATTAATATAGTTCATTTATAATTTTATATAATATTAATTATTATAGTTCATCTTCAAAAGTATTTTTTAATAATTATTAAATCACAAATTATGATTAAATATTTTATAATTGTAATTATTTATTTTGTATTGATATTGAATTTTCTTTAAATTTGACATGATTTTATATGTAATTATTATTTTTTAAAAAAATAGGATGTTTACCTAAAAAAAACCATAAGTAGAGATCTTTTGAAGTTTTACCTACACCAGCTACTATAAGTATACACAGGTAGAAGTTATTAAAATTTTTACCTATGCTTACATGTTTGTGGTTTCTTGTAAGATTTTACCTTAAAAAAAATGTGTGGGTAAAAATGTTTATAGCTTTTACATACAGGTAACTTTATGCACCATACTATGATTAGAGATTTACCTATCCTAATATGTGTAAGTAAATTTTTTTTTTGGGTTTTACCTATACTAAATAATATATGCAGGTAAAAGTGTCTGTAGGTATAGGTCACTTTTTTGTAGTATTTGTCTATACTTGTAGGCAACGTTACAAAAATGTTACCTATGCTTTTACGCAACATTTCTAAAATATTGCTTATGACTTTATGCAACATTTATAAAAGTGTTCTTATATATTTTAGACAACACTTTGTAAGTGTTGATCAAATATTTAGACAATATTTATATAAATATTGTCTATATTATTATGTTACATTTTCATTCACCTTAGGCAACACAGGTATAATTGTTATCTATATTGTGTTTATCTTTTATTAATAAGAAACATATTTATTCAATAACTAATTAAAACATGAATTTAATTGGTATGCACTGTCAGTGTAGAAGATTTTTACACTGAAAGTCAATTATGACTTTTCATTTATGTGACTTTTAAAGTAGTAATAAGTAAAGTCAACAAATCTACCATGAATGAAGAGTTGTGATTGAATGTCAGTGTAAAAATCTTTACACTGACAATGTATACCAATTAAACTCTTAAAACATATATGAATAAGATTCGTTTAAGAGATTAATCAAATAAAATAAAAATTTGGTGATAGAAATAAAATAAAAAATTGAAGTTGCAAATTAAACACTTCTAATATATAAAATGACGTTAAATCTTCAACCTAACTACATAATCAAAATAGTCTACTAACTTATAAAATTTCAAGGCATCAACATATTAAGTAATTATGTATGAACTACAAAATCAAAATAAAACACCTAACAATACCAGGTTCTTCATTGGATTTCAAATTACAATTATTCTTCTTCAACATCATCTTCATCTCCACCCTGCAAAAACACAAAATGACCCAAACAACAAGATATTAATTGATGTGATCTTTGATGATCACGTGCCCAAAGGATCCTTTCTAAGGTCACTTGGAAGGGGAAATGGATTTATGGAGAGGAAAGGAATGGGGTGAGGTGCCACAAATACTATGTTTGATAAGCCAAAGGGGAGAGGCCACAAGGGAGGGGTCCCTTGATAACTCTTAGAAGCTCTCACAAAGGAGAAAGGGGGACACTCAAAGGTATGAACCTCAACCAATATGGTCTCTAGGATTAAATTTAAGTGTAAAAAATACAAGTGAGGGAGGAGCTCCTATTTATAGAGGTAGCTGACCTCTTGAACAAGACAACCTAAAAAAGAAGGGCTAGAATTAAAAGGAGAGATCTAAGGGAGGAGAATTGAGAAACAACTCCCTCCTTAGATCATCAAACTTGGTGCCCAAGTTTCTCAAACCAAGGGCCAAGATTCCTTCTTATTAGCTTAGGGGGTTTATGTAGAAAAGAGGGGTGTAGATATCAAGGCTACCCCTTATTTCCTTCATAAAGACCCAAAAAGCTAAAATCCACCCTCTAAATTCCTAAGACACATCCTAAAAATAAAAAAATGGACTAAATACATGTCCCAAATTAAATTCTTAATGCTCCTCAAAATTAAAATAAAGGAAAATTACATTTTATTAACTAAAGTCCCTAGCCTAATATCTTCACTCTCCATAGGAGGTGAAGTCTTCCTTTGTCTGCAAGGGTTAGGTCTTCTTCAATCCTTCTAGCCATGGCCCTAGTGATAGGTCCTTGGCTAGGCATGGTCACATCATCTCCTCCCCCTTGAAGAGGATTTGACCTCAAATTCATGGGGTCTTCGTCATTTTCAGCACCTACAAATGGAGACAAATCAGAAACATTAAAACTGGTGCTTACCCCATAATCCCCTGGCAGATCTAAAACATAGGCATTATTACCGATCCGCTCAAGGATTTGGAAAGGTCCATCTCCTCTAGGGCTAAGTTTGGACTTCGTTTGAGAAGGAAATCTATCCTTTCTCAAGTAAGGCCATACCCAGTCACCCTTTTCAAAGATGACTTCTTTCTTCCCCCTATTGGCGAAAGTAGCATCTCTCAAGGATTGGCGCTCTATGTTAACTTTAACCCTCTCATGTAATTGTTTTACAAAAATGACTTTTTCCTCTCCTTCTTTATGCACAGCAACAGAAAGAGGAAGAGGTAAAAGATCTAGAGAAGTACGAGGATTAAAGCCATAGACCACCTCAAAAGGAGAATGCTTGGTGGTTCTATGAACCACCCGGTTATAAGCAAATTCAATGTGGGGAAGATACTCATCCCAAGACTTATGGTTGCCTTTAAGGAGAGCCCTCAGCATAGTGGATAAAGATCTATTCACCACTTCTGTTTGCCCATCAGTTTGAGGGTGACAGGTAGTGGAAAAAAGAAGTTTAGTTCCCAGCTTAGCCCAAAGAGTTTTCCAAAAATGGCTAAGGAACTTCACATCCCTATCTGACACTATTGAAGAGGGTATACCATGCAATCGGACAACCTCTTTAAAGAAAAGTCTTGCGATGTTGCTCGCATCATCCACTTTGTGGAAGGGAATAAAATGGGCCATTTTTGAAAATCGGCCCACCACCACAAATATGGAGTCTGCACCTCGTTGGGTTCTTGGGAGCCCAAGGATGAAATCCATGCTAATATCCTCCCAAGGTGCAGAAGGAGCAGGTAAAGGTGTGTATAGTCCATGAGGCATTGCTTTAGACTTTGCTTGCAAGCAAGCTATACATTTAGAGCAATGTCTATGGACATCTTTACGCATATGGGGCCAAAAGAATTTCTCTTGTAAAAGCATGAGGGTTTTTGAAATCCCAAAATGCCCCATGAGCCCACCTTCATGACTCTCTTTTGTAAGTAAGTTCCTAATTGATCCTTGGGGTATACAAAGCTCACTTCCTTTGTAAAGATACCCCTCACTGATGAAGTACCCATCATGGGCCTTTAATGCAAATGCAGATGCAGAGGTAGCAAATATGGGGCCGAAATCCTTATCAGACGGATACATAGCCCGAATGTCATCAAATCCCAAGATTTTTGCACTCAAGGATGAATAAAGGACATGACGCCTAGAAAGAGCATCAGCCACCACATTTTGTTTTCCTTTCTTGTACTTGATGACATAAGGGAAGGATTCAAGATATTCCACCCACGTTGCATGCCTTTTGTTCAATTTACCTTGACCCCTCAAATATTTTAGTGACTCATGGTCACTATGAATGACAAACTCCTTGGGAGCAAGGTAATGCTCCCAAGTTTGAAGGGCCCTAATTAGAGCATAAAGCTTTTTATCATAGGTGGGGTAGTTGAGGGGGGCACCATTGAGTTTTTCATTAAAATACGCAATGGGTGCCCTCCTTACAACAAGGCAGCCCTCACACCTACACCAGAGGCATCACATTCAAGTTCAAATGTTTTAGAAAAGTCAGGTAATGCCAAGACTGGTGCATGGGTCAGTTTATGCTTAATTAGCTGGAAGGCTTTCTCTTGTTTCTCACCCCAAAGGAAAGGAACTTCCTTTTTCACCAAATCATTTATTGGTGCGAAGAGCGTGAAGAAATTAGGCACAAAGAGCCTATAAAATCCAGCGAGACCATGAAAGCTTTTGATCTCTGTCACACTCTTTGGGGTGGGCCATTCTTGAATAGCTTTTATCTTTTCGGGGTCAACATGAACCCCTTTTGTGCTAACTACAAAACCTAGGAAAACTACACTATCTACACAAAAAGTGCATTTTCTAAGTTACCAAAAAGATGATTACTCCTAAGAAGAGAAAAAACATGCCTTAGATGTCCTAAATGATCATCTAGGTTCCTAGAGTAAACTAAAACGTCATCAAAGTAAACTACACAAAATTTACCAAGGCAATCCCTTAGTACATGATTCATTAAGCGCATGAATGTGCTTGGGGCATTACTTAGCCCAAAAGGCATAACCAACCACTCATAAAGACCAAATTTAGTCTTAAAAGCAGTTTTCCACTCATCACCCTCTTTGATCCTTATTTGGTGGTAACCACTTCTAAGATCTATTTTTGAAAATATTTTTGCCCCATGCAATTCATCCAACATGTCATCAAGACGGGGGATTGGGTGCCTATATTTGATGGTGATGTTGTTGATTGCACGACAATCAACACACATCCTCCATTGGCCATTCTTCTTGGGCACCAACAAGACTGGCACAGCACAAGGGCTTAGGCTCTTTTGAACCCAACACTTCTCCAACAGCTCATTCACTTGAGACTCAATCTCTTGGGTCTCCATGGGGTTGGTCCTATAGGCAGGTCTATTAGGTAGACTTGCGACAGGCACCAAATCAATTTGATGTTCTATACCCCTAATGGGATGAAGTCCTTTCGGAACCTCATTAGGGAATATGTCATCAAATTCTTTTAAAATATCTTGAACCCCTTGAGGAAGGTGCTCATGTGCATGGGCTGTGGTAGTGCTCTCAGCAGAAGAATGCAAAATGGGAGAAGGATTTGATGTTTCTTTTCAAAAGAGGAGACAAAAGGGCTTGTTAGTCAAAGGAGCTTCTTTTAAATCACGTTTAGTAGCAAATAGGCTCTTTTTACTAATATTCCCTTTCGAAGGGGCATCACCTTCCGACTCTCTCTCTTTACCCTTTTCAAGCTTTAAGGGTAAAGCTTGTGCTTTTTTTTGTTTGTGTTTTTCCTCAACTCTTTTCTTTTTCATCGCAAATTGATCCTCAGCCACTTTAGAAGGTGACAAAGGATACAATTTGAAGCGCTTTTCATTATGGGTGAGAATTATTTGGTAGGAGTGACCATGGTGAATAGCTTTTTTGTCAAATTGCCATGGTCTCCCCAATAGGATATGACCAGCCTCCATAGGAACTATGTCACAAAGAATCTCATCATCATAAGATCCTATGAAAATTGGAACCATAACTTGTTCATTGACTACCATCTCCCCTTGCTCATTGAGCCATTGCAATTTGTAAGGTTTGGGATGGGACATGGTAGTCAAGGCTAGTTTTTCAACCAACCTAGAGCTACAACAGTTACAACAGGAGCCACTATCAACAAGGAGAGAACATACTTTGTCATTTACTTTACATCTTGTATGGAAGATGTTCTCTCTTTGTGACTGGCCAAGCTCTAGAGGTTGGCTTCCAAGAAGCCTTTGAACCATAAGGAGGTCCCCCTCATAAGGAAAAGCTTCCTCACACTCTTGTTCAAAAGTATGTCCCCCTTCTTCCTCACTCTCACTAGAGGAGGAAGATGAGCTATTCTCACTACAAATGTCTTGTCCCCTCATGATCATGGTTTTCTTGTTAGGGCATTGAGAGGCAATGTGGCCTCTCCCAAGACATTTGAAGCATTTGATACTACTTTGCCTTTCAGTAGGCTTAGTAGTAGGGGGTTTTCTCTCTACATGAGGTGCTTTTGTATTTTGAAAATGCTTGGGTTCCTCTTTGGGAAAACCCTTGAAAGAGTTTCCCTTAAGTTGGTCTCTCTTTGAGTAAGAGGGAGAATCTTTTTTAAAACTTTTTCTCTTGAGTTGATTCTCAGCTCTTACACAAAGTTCTACCAACTCATCAAGGTTTGAGTATGAAAGAAGCTCTACCTTATCTCTAATGTCAGAGCTTAATCCACACAAAAACCTAGCAAGGGTGGCATTGGGTTCCTCAATGATATTGGCCCTTAGTATAAGAAGCTCCATCTTTTGTCTATACTCCTCAATACTTAGGTTATGTTGCGTAAGTCTTTGGAGCCTATCCAAAAGATCCCTCTCATAATATGAAGGAATGTGCCTTCTTTGCAAACAAGTTTTTAAATCATTCCAGTAGCGAATGTCAGGCATTTGTTTACGGACCCTATCCTTGACTAACCCATCCCACCAATGCAAAGCAGAACCTTGAAAACTAAGGGAGGCCAAAGGTACTTTCCTTTCTTCCCTAATTTCATAGCATCGAAAGACTTGTTCCACTTTGACTTCCCAATCTAGGTAAGTCTCAACATCTTCCCTACCATGAAAATGGGGTAAGTCTACCTTTGGTTCCCTAGCATGATTTATGTTCTCTTGAGGAGAATGATGATTGTATGATGAATGAGAGTGATGCTTATGTTGATTTCTATAGTATTCTTCTTCACTAGAGCTAAAATTCCTAGATGGGGATCTTATGAGAATTCCTTTATTTTTTCTATCACTCTTCCTCCCATCTCTCCTCTTACTCACTTCTCCTCTCCTTCTCTCTTCTTCCTCTTTTTCTCTTTTTCTTTCTAGTTCTTTCCTTCTTCTCCTTTCTTCATCCTCTCTTCTCTCTCTTTGCCTTCTCTCTTCTCGCTCTTTTTTCTCTTTTCTCATTTCCAACATCTCTTTTTTTAACTCTTCCTTCTCTTTTTGTTTTTCCTTTTCTTTTATTTGTTTTTTTCTCTCTTTTTCTTCTCTCCTTTCTTGTTCTTTAGCCATCCATTCCCTAAATTCTAAGTTAAGGTTTTCAAGAGTGTCTCTCTTAGAAGGTTTTCTTTGGTTGACACTCTTACTTGATGAACAACTATGTGCACTAGAATGTGTGTGGGAAGTCATGGTGCTTGGATGCTAAAAACTAAAGGGTAGGCCAAAAACTTTTTTTTTTTCAAGCAACACTTCTCTCTTTTTTTTTCTCACCTAAAATGGCTTGATGAGTCTTTGAAACTCTTAGCCTCTACACGTTTTTTCAAAATAACATAAAATAAAATAAAAGTGCAAGAATGTAAAAGAGAAAAGGCTCTAATCGTGCTCCTAAGGTGTTGAAGGAAGTGTACCACTTCTCCCTTCTTCACCTAATTAACGAGGAACTACGCCAAAATTAACCAAAATTATTACAAACCAAGGGAGGGCCTTAAGGGCACTCAAACTCCCAATCTAAAATTAAGTATACACAATACAAAGAATAAGAAAAATAAAACAAAGTCTTCACTCCAAGCTTTTTTTTTGTTTGTCTCCTTTTGATCAAGCCCCTTTGAGTTGCATCAACTCACCCCAAGAATGCTACCCTTGTTTCCTCTTGTTTGGACTTGCCAAAATTTTATATATGGAACCTTTCCCAACCTTTCCTTACCAAGGCCGAATACAACACAAGAAAACAAACAAAGGTGAATAACAAAACAAGGTTCACAAATCCAAGTGGATAGATTAAACAATGACAAACTCAAAGAAGTAAAGAAGATAAGCAAGAAAACATAAGGCTCATAAAGGAAGGTAGTACACAAATAACTTTTCTAGATTAGCTCTAAGAGTAGACATGAAAAAAGACTCAAATAAAAAAAATGAAACCAATAGTTGCACACTTAATAAAATTTAAGTGACCAAAAACTAAAAAGCTTACTCAAGTAATTTTTTTTTTTGAATCACAATTGGTTCCTCATATCAAATGTTTCTACTATTAGGTACACAACTTCAAATTCGTCTTTCTTTTGAGTTCTTTATCTTCTCTTTTCTTTTTAACTTGAACTTTTTCTATTTTTTTATTAACTTTTTCTAATCATTTTGCTGCACCTAATAGCTTGTTGAATTGAAATTTTAATGAGGATTCTTGAAATAATAACACTTGAGTGAATAAGCACAAAGTAAGGTCACACAACTTTCAAGCAATGCATGCAACTAAAGGCACAACTTAGTAGTTCCAAATACCACTGAACTAATGGTGCTTAAGGAATGATTTAGGGCTGATTTTGAAGTAAATTGATTGCTCAAATTACTAACACAATTCACCCAAGCTAAAATTCCATAAAGAGGCACCAATAGTGAAGGTAAACCAAGTGTAAAGCTACTAATAATTCAACATAAAACAAGAAACATATAAAGATTGAATTGAGCAAATATTTAAGAACAACAAAGAGATTAATATGCTTGAACTAAAAGCATAAAAGACTTAAGAGACTCAAGAAGAGGTTCACCTCTTAGGAGCTCAATTCAAACTATTTTTAGGACTTTTTTGTAAAAAATTTAAGAGGCTAAAACCTATGGAATTTAAATGAGACAAAATAGGAAACTAACATGACTAGTATTTGACAAAACACAAGATTAAGAAAAAATAACACACCTAAAAATAGAGCAAAAGTTTCAGCAAGAGACTTAAAACAAAAGGCACAACAAAGTGGCCAAAGTTGATCACCACAATGGTGTGGAAAAATCCTCAACCATGTGGGTTTAATGGTCACAACTTCTTAGGCACACTTTAACATAAAAACCAAGGGAAAATTAAGCAACTTGAACACAAAAATAAGATGCAAAGAAAGGGACAAATAAAATCACATCAAATTAAATGGAACATAGGCGCGTAGATAGAAAACAAAAGCGTATATAATAGCAAGAATAAAAATCTATACTACTAGACAATAAAGGAAATAGAGATGACAAAAAAATGAAGGACTTTAAAATAAAGAGATCAAAGAAATAAACAACAAAGCAAAAAAAAATTGAGAAAGAACATGACCTTTAGAAAGTGGCTCTAGATACCACTTGATGTGATCTTTGATGATCACGTGCCCAAAGGATCCTTTCTAAGGTCACTTGGAAGGGAAATGGATTTATGGAGAGGAAAGGAATGGGGTGAGGCGCCACAAATACTATGTTTGATAAGCCAAAGGGGAGAGGCCACAAGGGAGGGGTCCCTTGATAACTCTTAGAAGCTCTCACAAAGGAGAAAGGGGGACACTCAAAGGTATAAACCTCAACCAATATGGTCTCTAGGATTAAATTCAAGTGTAAAAAATACAAGTGAGGGAGGAGCTCCTATTTATAGAGGTAGCTGACCTCTTGAACAAGATAACCTAAAAAAGAAGGGCTAGGATTAAAAGGAGAGATCTAAGGGAGGAGATGATGCATTCTCCCCAAGCAAGGGCCCTATCACTAGGGCCATGGCTAGAAGAATAGAAGAAGACATGGCTAGAGTAGAGGGAGGAAGATCTCACGTCCATATGACCATCAAGTTATGCAAGCCATGACTTATTTACTTGTAATTTTTATTTTAGGAACCTAGGATTTTATTTTGGACATGTATTAGTCCATTTAATTTTCTAGGAGGTGTCTTAGTAATAAGAAGGGGTAAGATTAGCTTTTGGGCCTTTGTTTAGCAAAAGAGGGTGTAGTTATCAAACTACCCCCTTATTTCCTAAATAAAGGCCCAAAAGCTAATCTTACCCCTTCTTATTACTAAGACACCTCCTAGAAAATTAAATGGACCAATACATGTCCAAAATAAAATCCTAGGTTCCTAAAATAAAAATTACAAGTAAATAAGTCATGGCTTGCATAACTTGATGGTCATATGGAAGTGAGATCTTCCTCCCTCTACTCTAGCCATGTCTTCTTCTATTCTTCTAGCCATGGCCCTAGTGATAGGGCCCTTGCTTGGGGAGAATGCATCATCCCCTCCCCCTTGGGAAGGATTTGACCTCAAATCTGATAGGTCCTCCTCTTCTTCATCAGTACCTCGTTGGGTTCGAGGCAGGCCAAGGATGAAATCCATACTAATATCCAGCCAAGGTGCAGAAGGAGCAGGTAAGGGTGTGTACAATCCATGAGCCATTGTCTTAGACTTAGCTTGCAAGCAAGCAATGCATCTACGACAATGTCTATAGACGTGTTTCTTCATATGGGGCCAAAAGAATTTTTCTTGTAAAAGCAGAAGAGTTTTGTTAATTCCAAAATGCCCCATGAGCCCACCCTCATGGCTCTCTTTTGTCAACAGATTTCTCATAGATCCTTGGGGTACACAAAGTCTGCTACCTTTGAAAAGGTACCCCTCACTCACAAAGAACCCATTTTGGGTTTTACATGCAAATGTAGAGGCAGCATAAATGGATCCAAAATCCTTATCAGAAAGATACATTTCTCTAATATTATCAAATCCAAGAATCTTTGCACTTAAGGTGGTGTAAAGGGTATGTCTACGAGACAAAGCATCAGCCACCACATTATGTTTTCCTTTCTTGTATTTGATGATATAAGGGAAAGTCTCAAGAAATTCTACCCATTTAGCATGTCTTTTATTAAGCTTGCCTTGACACTTCAAATACTTAAGTGACTCATGGTCACTATGAATGATGAACTCCTTGGGTACAAGATAATGTTCCCAAGTTTGAAGGGCCCTTATCAAAGAGTAAAACTCTTTATCATAGGTGGGGTAGTTTAAGGCGGCTCCATTTAGTTTTTCACTAAAATAAGCCACGGGATGACCACCTTGTAACAACACAGCTCCCACACCCACTCCCGACGCATCACACTCTAGCTCAAAAGTTTTAGAAAAGTCAGGAAGAGCTAAAACTAGTGCATGGGTCAGTTTCTCTTTGATAAGTTCAAAGGCTTTTTGTTGTTTTTCACCCCCAAGGAAAGGAGTATCCTTCTTCACCAAATCATTGATTGGTGAGAAAAGTGTGGAGAAGTTAGGCACAAAGCGCCTGTAAAAGCTCACGAGACCATGAAAACTCTTGATCTCAGTCACACTTTTTGGGGTGGGCCATTCTTGGATGGCTTTGATTTTGTCGGGGTCTACTTGAACCCCATTTTTATTAACTATAAAACCTAAGAACACCACACTCTCCACACAAAAATTACATTTTTCAAGATTTCCATAGAGTTGGTGTGACCTAAGAATGCAAAAGACGCGCCTAAGATGGCCTACATGTTCATCTAGGCTCTTGCTATACACTAAGATGTCATCAAAATAAACAACACAAAATTTTCCTAAGCAATCCCTAAGGACATGATTCATAAGCCTCATGAAGGTGCTTGGGGCATTGGTAAGCCCAAAGGGCATTACCAACCACTCATACAGCCCAAACTTGGTTTTAAAAGCGGTTTTCCACTCATCACCTTCCTTGATGCGGATTTGGTGATAACCACTCTTAAGATCAATTTTTGAAAATAATTGGGCCCCATGCAATTCATCAAGCATGTCATCAAGCCTAGGGATAGGGTGCCTATATTTGATGGTGATGTTATTGATTGCTCGACAATCAATGCACATCCTCCATTGGCCATTCTTCTTAGGCACCAACAAAACTGGCACAGCACAAGGGCTTAGGCTCTCTTGAACCCAACCCTTCTCCAATAGTTCTTGGACTTGAGATTCAATCTCCTTGGTCTCCATGGGATTAGTCCTATAAGCAGGCCTATTAGGCAGGCTAGCCCCAGGTACCAAGTCTATTTGGTGTTCTATACCCCTAATTGGAGGAAGTCCTTTGGGAACTTCATTAGGGAATATATCACCAAACTCCTTTAAAAGCTCTTGAACCTCTTGAGGTAGGTTCTCAGGTCCAAGTTCTATGGCAATGCTAGAACTAGAAGGGAAAAAAGTGGAGGGGGAAGAAATGGGGGATGCCTCTTTGCAAAGGAGGAGATAGAAAGGTCTGTTAGTTAAGAGGGCTTCCTTTAATTCCAATTTTGTCGCAAATAAACTCCCTTTACTAATGACTTTCTTGGAAGGGGCACCAACTTCCAACTCAACCTCTTTACCCCTTTCAAGCTTTAGGGGTAAAGCTTTGCTTTTTTTTTTTCTCCTCATCTCTCTTATGTTTCATGATGAGTTGGTCCTCCGCCACTTGTGAAGGTGTTAGAGGACACAACTTAATGCGCTTATCCTTATGAGTGAGGATGATGTTATTGGAATGACCATGGTGTATGGCTTTCTTATCAAATTGCCATGGTCTTCCTAGCAAGATATGGCCAGCTTCCATTGGGACTATGTCACACAGGATCTCATCTTTATAAGACCCAATGGAAATTGGAACCTTGACTTGCTCATTGACCTCCATTTCCCCTTGCTCATTGAGCCATTGAAGCTTGTAAGGCTTAGGGTGGGGAAATGGGGTCAAGGCTAGCTTTTCCACCAACCTTGAGCTACAACAATTGCAGCATGACCCACTATCCACAATGAGAGAACATATTTTGTCATTCACCTTACAGCGAGTGTGGAATATGTTCTCCCTTTGAGATGAGGACACTTTCAAAGGTTGGCTTCCAAGAAGTCTTCTTATCATTAAGAGGTCTCCCTCACATGCATAAGCGGTTTCATCACAATCAGATTGGTATGCATGAACCCCTTCTCCTTCGCTCTCACTAGAGGAGTGTGAGCTAGACTCACTACTATAAACATCTTGGGCCCTCATGATGATGTTTCTCTTAGTAGGGCATTGAGAGGCAATGTGGCCTCTCCCAAGACATTTAAAGCATTTGATACTACTAACTTTCTCGTGAGAGTTAGTAGTAGGGGTTTTTCTCTCTATATGTGATGTTTTATGCTCTTTGAAGTGCTTGGGATGTTCCTCTTTGGGGTAACTCTTGAAAGAGTTCCCCTTAGGTTGGTCCCTCTTTACATAAGGTGGGTTATCCTTTTTAAAAGTTTTCCTTCTAAGTTGATTTTCCACCTTGATGCAAAGTTGAACTAACTCATCAAGGGAATTGTATGAGAAAAGCTCCACCTTATCACGAATTTCGGGGCTCAACCCACACAAAAACCTTGCTATAGTGGCCTTGGGTTCCTCAATGATACCCGCCCTCAAGATAAGAAGTTCCATCTTTTGTCTATACTCTTCTATACTAAGGTTGGTTTGCCTTAGCCTTTGGAGTCTATCCAAAAGATCTCTTTCATACCAAGAGGGAATATGCCTTCTTCTTAGAGCACTTCTAAGATCATTCTAATATCTTATGGAAGGCATATTGGTGCGGATTCTCTCATTGGTTAACCCAACCCACCAATGCATGGCATGCCCTTGGAAGCTAAGGGTTGCCATTGGAACCTTTCTTTCTTCTCTTACCTCATGGCAAGTGAAGAGTTGTTCTACCTTGATTTCCCAATCAAGGTAGGCTTCCACATCTTCCCTCCCATGAAATGGGGGGAGATCAATTTTGGGCTCCCTTGGAGGGGCCCCATTATTATGTATGGATGAATGGGAGTTTCTCCTAGGATGATTGTAGTATTCTTCCTCACTTTCACTCCTATGGGTATGTCTAGATGGGGAACCTAAGACTATCCCTTTCATTTTGTAATTCTCACCATTCCCATGCTTTCTTTTTTCTTCTTCTTTCTCTTTTCTTCTTTCTCTTTCTTTTCTTTCTCTCCTTTCTTCATCTTCTCTCCTTTCTCTTATTCTTCTCTCTTCCTTCTCTCTTTTTTCTCTCTTTTCTTCGTCTCTTTATTTTATTTTTCTTTTCTCCTTGGACTCTTTTTCTCTCCTTTTTTCTTCTCTTCTCTCTTGTTCTTTTGCCATCCACTCCCTAAAGTCCATGTTTAAGTTTTCTAGAGTGTAGTCTTTAGAAATATTTCTTTGGTTTACACTCTTGTTTGATGAATAACTATGAGCACTAGAGTGGGTGTGTGATGTCATTGTGCTTGAATTTCTAAGAGGAAAAAGGTGGCTAAAAAATTTTCACAAACAAACACTCCTCTCTTTTTGTGTTTTCTTGCCTAAAATGGCTTGATGAGTCTTTGGAACTCTTTAGCCTTCTAAGCACTTTGAATAAGAAAAATAAAGCAAGAATTTTAAAGCAAAAATTCAAAAGAGAAGGGATCTAAAGCGAGCTCCTAAGGTGTTGAAGGAAGTGTACCACTTCTTCCTTCTTCACCTAATTTTCGAGAAACTAAAAAAATGATTAAATTTTATTACAACCAAAGGGAGGGCCTTAAGGGCACTCAAACTCCCAACTACAAAATTAATACACCTAAATTAAAGAAAAAGTAAAGTCTTCAAAAAATGATTCTCCAAATGCTCCCTCAAATCAAAGTCCTCACGGCTAGGTGTATTTCCTTTTGAGGTGATCCCTTAGGCTCTTAGTCCAACCTTCCAAAATATGCTACCCTTGTGGTAAGCTCCTTTTTCAAGCTTTCTCCCAAAAGTGACACTAACACACAAACCAAAGAAACCAAAAGTAGCAAGGGGAGGTGCGAATAGAAACTCAAAAAGCAATAAAAGATAACACAATCAAAAGGACACTTAACCAAATGGTAAGAGTATATAAGACAAACTAGAAAGATGATTTAAAAGACAAGCAACAACTAAAAGGTAAACAAAAGAAAGAGAGCACACAATGGAATACCTAAGAATGGCACTAGATTAAAGAGTAGAAGAACGCAAATATCAAGTTCTAGTGTACCAAAAGTAATAAAATTTCTTTTAAGGTTCCAAGTTCAAAGTTGAAGCACTTGCTAATTTTAGGTTAGGTACATCAAATGAATTTTTTTCAAACTTTCTTTTCTTTTGTTTGTATTTTATTTTAGACTTTGTTTTCTTGTTTTTTTTTTTGAATATTTACTAGATGCACCTAAATTGATTGTGAATTTAGTACTTGATAAAAAAGAGTTATGCGCTTGGAACAATAAAGAAAATTAAAAGCAACAATTTAGGTACTACTAGAAATGACTTCAAAATGCAAAGTAGCTATAGATGTGTTAATGGTTTAGTAGTTTGGTGTGCCACTAGACTCAAGCTTTGTTAAGTTTTTAGTAATTTGTTGAACACAAATACCAAACTTATAGCTTAAGTGAAAGCACCCACAAACAAGAACTACCTTTACCACACAAATGAGCTACAAATTATACGTATAAGGAAAATAAAGACAAAGGAAATTGAGCAACTATTTTTGAATTTTTTTTTTTTTAAGAATATGCTTGAAACTAAAAGCACATGAACTTCTAAAGAGACTTAGACATGAGGTATGACCCTCTATGTTGCTCAATTTAAGAAGTTTCAAATTTTTTTTTGTAAAAACAAAAGAGGCTAAACGTAAAAGGAATTAATAGACAAAATGGGAAACTATAAACATGACTTATAGACAACTACACAAGAGTATAAAAGTAAAAAATAAAAGCTAAAAATAAAGCAAAAACAAGGCAACTAGGTGCAAGGAAACACAAGAATTTTGTCTAAATTTCTTGACCACAAGGTTGTGGAATTCACCACAACGGCATGGATTTTTAGCAAGAAATTCTCAAAACCAAAATTCAAGCAAGAAAACACCCAACTCAAAGCTTAAGCGGAAATTAATGAATATGGGAGAGACGTAGATGCAAAGAAAAGAACAATATAAATTGCATCAAGGAAAAAATAAATGGTGCAAATAAACTATAACTCAAAATAATAAACTCAAGACATAAATGGAAATGATAAACAATAATGGAAAGCTAGAAAAAATTGCGGAAATTAAAGATAAAATAAAATAGGAAAACGGAAAGAAAAAATAAATGAGATAGGAAGAGAGTTTAGACCTCTAGAACCAATGCTCTAGATACCAAATGATGCATGCCTCCCTTGATCTTTTTCTAGAGGTTTTCTTCTTTGGTGAAATGGTTTGTGGAGAGGTAAGAAGTGAGGTGGTTTTAGGCGCCACTTAAGGTAAGATAAGCCTAAGAGGGAAAGTTTGCCACAAGGGATGGAACCCTTGATAAAAACCTAAGGAATTCTCAAAGAGAGAAGGGTGGACACTAAAAGAATTTTGGCCAACTCAAGGTTTTTCCATTCAATCAAGTGTAAAAAAATCAAGAGTGTGAAGGAGCACCTTTTTATAGATGGAGCTAACCTCTTGGACAAGTCATGAAGGAAATGAAGGGCTAGGATTAAAAGGAGTCATCCAAGGGAGGAGGATTGAAGCCCAAAGTCCAATCAATACCCTCCTTTAGATGAGAATTGGCTGATCAAAGTCTAGGGTTTTCATTTTGGCAGTGCAAGCAGCGCCTCTTTGAAATGTAGTGAGGAGAATAATGGGAGTACTAAAGTTTTGGGGTTGATTTTCTTTGGTATCTTCAGAGCTTTTGGTTTTGATACTAATGAAAATAGAATAGCGGGAGCATTGAGGTTTGATGGTTTGATGGTTTGTAGTTTAAATTTTTACTTTTACCCTCAACATTTTGCAATGGTTGTAATTTTATTTCTATAGGCGACAAGAAAAAACTTTCGTTTAAATTATCAATGTTTAAATAATCATGGCATATAGGTGTTCACATTTGACGACCTATTACGTTACAGTAATAGGCAACATTTTTTCAAAAATAACGGGAGGGAGTCAAATAAAAGACATATTATAAGCCATACTTATGAAAATGTTGCCTCTTCCTTGTATAGACAACACTTTTATAGCCTTGGACTTGTGTAGCGTGGGCTAAAGTGAATTTTGCTGTAGTGTGTACTATAAAGGTCCAAAAGCATGCAAGGTTATGATTTCCCAATTGCGATCATGCATTTCCCATTCACCAATGTCAATGTCAATTATATCCAAATTGACATATGTGTTTCTCATAAATAGTGTTGAGAGAATACAAATATTTACGGTCCAGTTTGGTGTAATTTTGAGTTTAAAATTGGTATAAATTCTAAATCAAACTAAAACAATAAGTATGGTGTAGTTTGGTTTAGTTTATATTAATTATAAAATTGGAATCAAACTAAACTAATCTTTTGTGGTTTGGTTTGGTTCAATTTAGCGGTTTAAAATAATTATTATTAAGTTTAAAATATACATTCAAAATTTTAATTTCCAAAACCAGTTTGAAATAACTATTATTAAATATTAAAATATACATTCAAAATTTTAACTTCCAAAATTATATAAAAATTTACTTGCTTTGAACAAAATTATATAAAAATAACAACCATTAAAGTATAAACACTTAATTTATGTAAACATTATATTGTACTTGTCATCAAATTATATTCAGTGCAATTTAAATCAAATAGTCTTACTAAAATATTTATTGATCAAATATTAGTTAAAAATATTAATTAAAAATTATGTGTAACTCAAAACTTAGAAAGTAATAAGTAATTGTATATGCCTCTTGTGAATTTGCTAAAATAACTAATGATAATGAGCAGTTTCGTTTGTTGCAATTTTAACATCCAAACCATAAAATGAACCGAAATGCATTATTTGGAAGTTACAACAACAAAACCACTCCAAACTAATTGTATCTTTTGTGGCTTTCAATTGTTTTGATTCAACTTTTTATTTTTAATTCAGTTTGGTTTAGTTTAAGTATTCATATAAAAGACAAACTTACAATATTGCGAAAAAAGAGAGAAAAGAAAACTATTATTACTATGAATACTTACTAACTTTGTTTAAGCTGACTCAACACAATCAAAACTGAGGAATTGTGTATAAATCTAGCCAGTTGACTATCACATTTGTTAGTTTTTTTGTGTTCATACATTAAAAATTGAGAAACTTGTATCCTCTGAATCTTGACGAATGACTTTTAAAGTAATTGATTGATAATATATGTCAAATGAAGTGTTATAAAATTTCATACGTGTATTAATAATATATGTCAAATGAAGTGGGAAAAGAGAGGTTGACAATGTCTCATCTCAAAAGGACTAAGAATCTATGGTTGTAGTCAAAGCTGTCTTACAGAACTTTGAATTAATATCTGGACTAAATGTGAACTTCCATAAGAGTCAAATTTTCAGTGTTAATGTAATAGATGAGTGGTTGAATGGTGCCTCAAATTTGTTGAATTGTAACAGAAGAACTATTCTATTCAAGTAATTAGGGCTACCAATCGGGGGTATTATCTATGCTATTGAAAAATTATATAAGTCTTTTTGGGGGGTAATGCAGAGTGTAGAAAGTTGAATTACGTCTCTTGAGATACTGTGTGCATGTCAAAGGAGGGGAATGGTTGGGTTTGAGGAACATGTATGCATTTAATATTGTATTGCTAGGCAAATGGAAATAGAGGTTAAAGGTAGAAATCAATGAGTTATGGGCGCATTTATTAAACTCTAAATATGACAAGTAAGACGAGAAGTTGGTGATTCAAGGAAAGCAATGTTTGAGATGGTGGGTTGAGTAACATTCAATAAGGGTGGTGGTCTCATTATGTGGAAAGAAAGGGGGATGATGGGAAGGTGTTGTTTTGGCATGATAAGTGGTTAGGTGATCAAAGTTTACGTGATGAATAGAGTAGATGGTTTAGTTTGGCAATGCAAAAAAATATATTGATTAAGGGTTTGAAGAGGGAGAAATTATGTCTTGATGCTGAGAGGTACATAGGTAGTTTGAGCTAACTTGTTTACATTATGCAACTATTCATAGTTAATCTTTATTGTTGTTATTGTGTGGTGTATTATAGGTGGGATTGTAAGTAAGTTTGGGTGATATACGTAGTAAATTGTTTTGTAATTTGGATAGGGTAGATGTGATGGTTAGCTAATGCTTGAGATAGGCAGATTATTGAACCACCCCTACCCCTTATTTGTATCTTTTTGGGTATACCTTATACCTATTGATGAATTCTTTGCTTTTAAAAACAAGGGGTGTGAAGGGGGTAGGGTTGGGGTTGGGGTGGAGTTGGAGATGACAATTGTTTGCTTGGGAGGAAGAGCAGTTAACAAGATAAAATGATTCACTAATGTTGGAACCAAAGGAATTATATTGAAGTTTGGTAAAGTTTTGGTTTTGCTTTTCGCTCTTTGTCTTTGCTCTTAAATCAATTTTATGGTACCAAACACGTTTATAGGCGTGGTACTTGTATTGTGTGTTTTATATAGGCTTGAGAATGTGTTTGGGATAATTTTGGATAGATTACACAAGCTGGGTTGTGCTGGAAAAACTTCAAAAATGGATTTTTAGGTAAGGTAATTGATTACTATTGCAAGAATTTTTTAGAATTGGAATTGATGCTCTCTGTGATAATTGATTACCTGATTTGAGTAATCGATTACTCTTAAGAACAAGCACTTTGGACCAGTTTTGTGCAGGATATCAAGAAATCAAGTGGGTAACGATTACTCTGCATCAAAACTTATATAAAAGCATTTTAAAAATAGATTTTACAACTTTTGATCAATTCAATCAAGTGTTTGCTTCTCTTGTAGAATTTCTAAGAATTCTCTCCAAGATTCATACCCATTTTTTATGGTGTAAATGGGCTTCCTTTTCAAGATTCAAGGAAAAGACTCTATCGAGTTCTAATATTTCCGTTTGGGTATTTTTCACTTTAGGTGATATTGTTCTGCACAAGCTTAACAATCTCTTAGGTGTTCTTGAGATTGTTAGAAAATCTTGCAGCGAGGTGTTGCAAGTGAGGCGTTATGAGTAGCAGGGTGTCATGGTGTAGCAAACTCTTGTGGGGTGCAAGAGAAAACCTCTTCTTTTGTGGTTTAAATCTTTCTAGCATTCAAATCTGTATGTGTGGTATGCATGTGCTGAGATTTTAGTGGAAAGAAGATTAGTAGAAGGCTAAGTCTATAAACTAAACATAGGTCAGTTGGACCAAACCAGTATAAATCAATATGCAAATTCTCTCTTCCTTATACTCTTTAATTTAAGTCTTTATTGAATTCTTGGAGTACTAACAACTGGGCTTATGCAACAGTATTTGATTCATTAAGTTTTATTGTCGTAGATCAAATTCTTTACATACATTTGCTTGTTATTGAATTTGGGTTTTGACCCATATTTTGTGGGTTTGATTTTTGTTCTTTCTATCATTTCCTTTTGATCTTGAATCACTTGAAATATAATTCTTGCTAAGTTTCTCTTCTATTTTATTTTAAATCATTATTGGAGGAATTAAATTGATTGGTGCTTTGCCTTCAGGTTTGAATTCTTGAAAACCCATTTTTGTAAAAGAAGGTAGATTTTGAAAATTTCAAAAAGAGACTATTTTTTAAAATACTCTGATACTATTGAATAGAAAAGTTTTTTGAAAACTAATTTGGTGAATTTATTCCACTCCTTCTAGATTCGCCCCTAAGACCAACAACTGGAGTTTGACAACATAATTTAAGTTGTTTAGCTTAACACGTGAGATTGATGCATAGTAGAGAAGTTAATTTCATATTCCTTTGCTAAATGGGTTACGAAACCTATATATGTTATACACATAATGTTATTTTGTCAATTTATTTTAATGCCTTTAGCGATCACTTGTATTTTATACAAGTAGGTACTCTTTGTGCTTGCTTGTATTCTTGATTTCATCGTTAATAATATTTATTTGACTTATAAAAAAATTATATTTAGAATGAAAAAGTAAATATTTTATAAATACTTAATTTATTTCAAAATAATTTTTAAGAGTCCAAATTAATATAAAATTATCATCCATTTACAAAAATATTTTTTTAGTAGAGTAATAAACTAAATTATGTAAGTAATAATGTGAGGCATATTTTTAAATTTATATAGTAATATTCTCTTTCTTACATATTTATATTAAATTAATAACTATGCATATTAATTAAGAAATGAATTATTTGTATAATACAATTAATTTTTTTCCAATTATAATATTATACGTCGTGATAGAAAATGTTAAAATTATGATGTGACAAGGTTAACCAATTTACAGTTACAAACAACAGTCGATAATTAAAACATAAATTTTCCAAATGGTTAAAAATATTTTCTTAAATAAGCTTTAATTATTATATAAAATTTAAATTTAAATTTTAAAGTAAATATTTTAAAAAATTATTAATTATCAATACATAAAACTAAGAAACATCTAGAATAGCTATTCATATTAATAAACGATGAATATTAAATTTAAATGATTATTAATTTATATTTATTATTTTATTTAATCTAGACATTTATATATATAAGTGTTACATCAATTTTATTGTTTAGAAAGAACAAATAATAATAAATTTTAACAAAATTAATAATTTTGAACACTGTTGTAATTCATTTTAGTTATAATAAATTATTTATGTTATTATATAATTAAAATCTTACAATATATAAGAAAATAAATTAAATGAACCGTTGTGTGGCATTGGTTTAAAATCTAATGTATATTGTAAAAGCTTCATTTTCAAGTTAAATTACAAATTCAATGAGGGATTAATGAGGCTTTAGGTAGCTATTATGTCCTTTACTAAATAACTCTTTATTTTAGTGAGGGAGTAATGAGGGATTTTACAATAATAGCCAACTTCACACTAATTTGCAATTGCGAGGGATAAGTAAAGGGTTTTTTACAAGGACTACAAAAAATACAAGTGTTGTCACACCTTTATATTCACATTTCTATTTTAATATGTGATAATAATTTTATGGTTTTAATTTAATATTTTTTGTAAATTTTTATATTTTGAAATATAAATTACTATATGACATGTTCTGAAATATATTTTGTTAGTTTTATATTTTTATTTATAATAATATGATAAAAATATGTCAGATCATCAATAGATATATCCAACATGCAATGAATATGAAAAATGTAAAGAGGAGAGAGTTTAAATAGAACTCAAAATATTGTCACAACTGCGTATTTGTATGTTTATTAAGAATATTTATCATGAAATGTATACGTATATAAGAAGATTGATTTGTGAGAATGTGCATATATTAATAGGAAAAAGTTATATTTGCAAAAGTAGGAACAATCATAAACTATCAAGAAGGTAAAATAGTTATTAAATGTGGACGCCAAAAAGTCATATTCCCATTATATAACATATATATTATATATTATATAATATAATATCATATATTATAAATTATAGATCTAGTTGGACAATTATTTATGTTGGATATCAATATTTTAAAGTAATTTTTTGCTTAAAATTATAAAGTTCGTCTAGTGGTAAAGTTTAGGTTTGGAGAAGTTAGGGGTTGTGGGTTTGAGTTTCTCTTATTACAAAGTAATTTATATTTTAATTTTAAAATATATGCAATGGTAGAATAGGTATTTTGAAAAGTGAACATCAAAACGAGGTATTCGATTTATTAATAATATGGATAATTCCTTACGTTTTAGCACGAAATAGAGGTATTTTATTTTCTAACTATTGGTTCCTGTATTAACGACATATTAGCGTGTAAATTGTAACATTAGAAAATCATAACAACCTATAAATGAATAAATCCTTAAAAAACTAAAATTTATAAGCAAAATAATTTTAATAGAATCTTATTCATGTTTAAATAAAAATTTATAGTGTAGTACATAATTAATATAATGTAACGAATGATGTTACATTTGGTAACAGCCATCTTGCCAACATCTGAGACTCACTTTACGACCCTTCATAACATTTTACACATAACTTCTTAATTATTGAACTCCTCAACTGGTTAGAACCCTATCATATCCTTTTTTTTATATGTCGGGTCACTTTCTCTTGCAATGACTAATGTCAAAGACCAACACAAAAAAACAGTGTGTTAAAAATGGTGCAATTTAACATATTGTAGTTGTATGCAAAACGCATTATACATAATTTATTTAAATAATTTCATTTGTTAAACACTGAGTGAGTTTTTAAATAATTTCATTTTTTAAACACTGAGTGAGTTTATTGGGATATGATGATTTTTAACCAATATTTTTTATAAGTCAAAGAAATATTATTAATAAAATGGTTAAACAGTAACACGAGAAGTGTTTGTTTAAAAATAAACAAAGATAAAAATAAAACTAAAAATATATCTTATGATTTATTAGGATATTATGATTTTATTATGTTATTATGATTTTTAATCACTTTAAAAAAAAACTCGTGTTGGTTTAATATAATTTACTTTTTCAACACTAAAATATTAATTTTAAAAAATGGAAATATTAATTTTGAAAAAATAAAAATATATACCTAGCAAGCTTGCAAATCGTTCATATTGTGGTATTTTGTAAAATATATTTCTAATATGTTTTATATTTAAAATAATAGATATATTTATTTCTTCTTTAATTTTATGAAATAACAAGAAAATATTATAAAAGTATTAAACATTTGTGACATGCTTTAATTTTAGAAATAAATTATGTTAGAGGTGTTAAAAATAAACAATTAAGATTTATTATTGGTGAAATAAGATGCAATTTATTAACCTATTTTTTTATTTGTGTTATTTAGAAAAACCCTTGTATTTATATCAGCTAATTACCTTAATGGTAAATGTAATTATTTTACACAATTCAGTAATATTTATAAAATATTCAATCATTATCTTTCGACTTTTATAACACCGGTAAACATATTTTTATGTTTAATTGCTTAAAAAAGTTTTTGTCACTAGCATTTCACAAAAAATTAATTTTACTTTTTAAAATTTAAAATTATTCTTTTTAGTCTCTGATTCACTTATACTTTTTCTTCTTTAATTAACATTATTAAAAATTTGGTGAGAAAAAATATATTTTTGTACTTAATACACAAGAGCTTATAAGTGGATAACTTAATACAAAAAACAAATTAATTTTTGGGATTAAAAAAATATTTTTGAATTTCAAATACTAAAAGGGATTTTATTGAAACTTTAAGAATAAAAAACTTATGTAATTCATGTTTAATTTATTAGTTTATTTAATCTAATGGTTATGCAGTAATTTTTTACCATCTAATTCTTTTATATTTATTAAGTAATACCTAAACCTCAAAATTTTAGGAAAGTTAAATTTAGTCTCAATAAATATTTCTTGTATGTTGGATGGGTCCTCCACACAGGTTCTTTCTTGTTGAAAGTAATTGAAAATACTTCATCATTGTCCCCTCAAAATGATCTTAATTTTTTATGCCACCTCTTTTTAACTACAAGATCAACAACAAAATTATGTAGTATAAGCGTCCACAAGATTAGAAATTGCTATTCCAAGATCATGCGTTCCCCATTCATCAATGTCAAAGTGTATTATGCAGATATAAAAAATTAACTACGTCTGATTATTATGTATATAGTGTTAGGAAGACGTGCTAAAAGACAAATTCATAGTATTGTTAAAAAAACGAAAAGAAAACTATTATCAATGTGAATATCACTGACTTCAACTTTTGATTGATTTGATTTTATTTTTTATTATTTTTTAAAAAGTTTTTTTAATAACTATTTTTTAGAAGAAATGAAAAAAAATTGATGGAGAAGTGTTATTAAAAACTATTTTAAATATCTGAAAATGAAAAAATCTATTCATATTTACGAAAATATTATTAATAAAAAGATAAAGCAACCTATTTTTTTATATTTTGAATTTTTAACAAAAAATACTAAATTGAAAAATAGAACTACTTACAATTGTTTCTCATTTTTAATTTTTAAAAATTAAAAAACAAAACTATTTTTAAAAAATACTAACTAAATGAAAATTTTAATTTTTAAATATTAAAATAAAAGAATTTTTATAAAACTTTTGTGAATCAAACCTGATGAATCCTTATTGTAATTGTGAATATTCACAATATTGTAAAAAAATGAAAAAAAAAAAAACACTATGGTTTTCCAGCCTTAACTTTAGTATTTTAGGTATATTCACAGAAGAAGGGAAAGTTACTTTTCTGAAACTACAATTAACTGATTGTTCATAATTAAATTCTCAAACCAACAGAGTCTTGGGTCAAAAAGATATGATATGCTAATTATGAAGTATGAAATTGTTGATTTATCATAAAAGACTTATGCGTCATGATCCTTTCTCCAGATGCATGTTCGTGAAGCAGTTAGATCAAACAAAGTTGCGGTCCAAAGGTTTTTCCTTTTGGGAATTGATTGTTAGCACGGGAAAAAATAATACAAAAAGCACGAAAGATAATATCAACAACTATTATGTGATTTTTAATTTATTTATTTTGAATCAACTATTAGTATTATTACAACAAATATTTCCTCTTTTTGGTTTCTCTTTTTTTCCACTAAATTCTTTACCACTATAACTACTCATAGTGTATGATAAAAGTTTGTAATATACACTACAAAAAATATTGCATGTAGTTACACAGAAAAATTGTCACTAAAAATCTAAAATGTGTAGGCAAATGTATAATGACTTTGACTGGACATTCTTTCCATCAATTTTAAGGGGCCATATAGTAAAAGTTAATTGTTTGTCATTATAAATTTTACATATGAATATAATTTTATAACTATATTTATATTTTATTATCACTATAAATAATACCTATATTTTGATATGTGTAGGTAAAAGATATTAACTTGCTCCTATAACTTGTAACTTTAGGTAAAAGTTGTTAACTTGTATCTACAGCTTTCAACTTTAGATAAAAATCATATAATAATAAAAATATATATATCCTATGTAAACTCTTTGTACATTAAAAAATATGTTATTAAGTTTTAGGAAAAAATAATATAATAAAAGAAGAATTATTGAACAATCATAAAATTGAAAGAATAAAAGAATTTCCAACAACTGATATATTTGAAATTCAAATATTTCTTCTCATTATTTAAGTTTCTACTTTCATTATTACATGAATGCTAAAAACGGACTTTGTGCAAGTAATCAGCTTCAACAAATACACAAGGTCGTTCATACAACTACACACGGTTTATCAATAATAACATCGACTAAATATATGTCGCTCTTCTTTTTTGCCTGTATACCAGGAGCTCTAATTCAAGTAGAAATAACAATCTTAAGAATGAAGAAAATCATCTATCTGCAATATAAAATATTGATAGGAAATCAATATGTAAGATGTAGCAGTAACAAATATGATATTTCATAAACCTTCTCTCTACAGCATCTTCAGTTTCAAAATGTATCTTGAGCTGCATTCCAACCAAGTAAGAATACTCAAGGTTTTTATGAATTTGTGAGGAGACATGATCAATTATGAAAAGTTGAGCCTACAAAGGGAAACAATGAAATATGTAACTTCAATCACTCATAATGATAATTGGTAAAATGTTAGCTTAACTTCTTTTTTTCTTGTCTAATTGAAATCTTTTATTTTTAAGACATATAAACCATAAAAAAATGGAAATTTTAAAAAGTATTAAAATACTCGATAACTATTCGAACAATCCAAGAACTTTAATGCACTTTGTTTTCTTTTATTAAACCAAATCTCAACTCTAGTAACACCTTAAAATAAAAGGGGTGAGGTGAAATGAGAAATTCTGCGTTAGACATTATAACTGAGCATCTTTCATAATACATCTATCCAATACCAATATATGCAACTCTCGATACGTGTGGTCTCAACGGGACGATAAAAAATTAGTTTATCAAAATCAGAGGAGTCGCCACCAATATTTATTTACGAAAACATTAAAAAAAACCTTTTAAAAGAAGTGGTCTACGAAACCAAATTTTGGGTTCGGGAGTCTATTACGAGTAGGGAAGGTATTAGCACCCTACGACGTCTGTCTTAAGGACGGTTGCCTCTAATTAAATATGCAAAACTAGATAACTTTAAAAATATTTATTTCACCCTTAAAATAGTTGAAATATAACAAATACTTTTTTATTTTATTTTTTTTAATGTTTTAATGAGAAAATTATTATTGAAAAATTTCTTTTTTATAAAATATTATTAATATTTTAATTTTTAATTGACTTATTTTATTTTTTATTTTTCGGGGCTTGACAGGAGTAAGTTTCTGCTCCTACGTATCTCCATGTGTGATGGAAAATCAAAGTATACGTAGTTCTTGATAATGATTTGTTTATTAGGTTTTTATTTTAGTAATTAATTTTTATTTTTGGGTTTATTTTAAAAGATTATTACCGCAACCAAATTAGAAGTGCATCTAAAGTGGTTAGGATAATTATTTAGCGTGACCGTCAAATCAGAAGTGCATCCGAAGTGACAATTATTTGTTTTGAATAATTTAAATATATGATAATAATCATAATAACCAAGATTATATAAAAAGACAACCAAATTAGAAGTGCATCTAAAGTGGTTATTTTAGTTTCGTAATAGTCAAATTAGAAGTGTATCTAAGGTGACCATTATTTGTTTTAAATAATTTAAATAACATGATAATGATTATAATAACCAAGATTTTATAAAAAGGAAACCAAATTAGAAGTGCATCTAAAGTGGTCATTTTAGTTTTCGTGATAGTCAAATTAGAAGTGCATCTAAATTGACCATTATTAGATTTTCTTTCGTAATTATAACCGCTAAAGATTTTATAACATTTAAGTTGGAAAAACATGAAAAATAGTTATTATAAATTTCATTTTTAAATTAATATTATTAACATTATCATTATTGTTAGATTTAATTTTATTAGTTGCTATTTCGAATATTCGTAACATGTTAACTAGAAAAATGTAAATAAAAGAAAAATGATAGAATAAATAAAAACTTACAATTTATACTCACAAAAGGCTAAAAATAATGCATTTTCGGCTTAAAAATGAAAGAAATACATTTAACAAAAGCAGTAGTGCAAACAGTAAACGAAGGTGAACACAGCAAAATAGGTCATGATGTAAATAGGTGCGAATAGTAAAAAGGGGAAGGTGCGGATAAAACCCATTTATTATGGGGTCTGGGGCACAAACAGCAAGAAATCGAGGTGTAGATAATAGTTTGACCGTTTGACCAAAGGGAGTGCGAATAGCCTTTTACAAGGTGAACTTAGTAAAGTATGATTTTTTCGAAAAAAAAAAATTTAAAATTCTGGCGACGCGTGCTTCATCCCGTTTAAGTTATCTTCTTCTCTTTTTCTAAAAAGAGACATTGCAGAGGGGAGGGTGGAGCGTGAAAGAGAGAGAAAAGGGGGAAGGGTTTTCTGCGGGCGGCCCATCTTCGGCGGTTCTTCTGGTGATACCGACACCACCAGAACTCGTTTCCGGTGGGGATTTAAAAAGGAAGTAATTTCTCATCCTATTTCCAATATCTTTTTTACTGGATTTTAAAAATTGTAGTGTAGATTAATACCTATTTAGCCTTTAAAACTCTCCTTTTTTGCTCCCCCTCGTCTTTTCTTCTCCTCTTCCAAGTTATTTCTTCTCCTCCGAAAAAGTAACTCCTTTTTAAAAAAAAAATTCTTTCGACCAAAAACCCCCCTTTCTGCTTCAAGTGCCCCCTTTTATAGAGTCACCTTGAACTCGTTTTACTCACCAAAATTTAAAATTTTTATCTCCAGATTTTATGAGATTATGTTAGTGATGTAACTGAGCCAAATAGCATATCTATTGATTTAGAGAGCTCAGGCATGACAGTGGTTCAGGTTGACCACTCTCCTCTCACTTTCATCCTCTGATTTCTGTGGTTTTTGTTGTTATTATTTTTTATTTTTCCATGAAAATTTCTATTTTGAGCTTTTTGGTATTGAGATGTATTCTGAACATGGTTATGTATGTTGACAGTGTATGGAAATGACATTTTGTTTTTTCTAGATTTATTTTTTTATTTTTTATTTATTTTTATTTTAAAAAATGGTGCGTACAGCAACTCACAATAATAGTAGATAGGAAGTGAGGTTTTCTCTTCACTAACTCACAATAATATATCTATAATTAATTAATGTATTATTAGTCAATAGAATAAATTATAATTTTTATCATTAAGATTAGAAAATATATATGTTTATAGAAAGATTATCAAATAAAATAAACAATAGATATTTAGTAGCTAGAGAAGAATAAAAAATAGAGGCCAGACTGTTGTTTAAAATATGTAGTCTTTAATTATTGATCACATGCATTAATTGGTGTTAATATATTATTGCGGAAACAAACATGGATAGAAAAAGTGTGCAATGTAGTTTTATCTAATTAACTTGGTTGTCCATCATCGAATAATAATTTAGAGAAACACTTTCGACGGTTTTATTTTAAAATATATTTTTTTTGAAAAGCTAAGAATATATTCAATAAAAGAAACAAAGAGTTTCTTAGAATACATACGGATTACATACTCCTCCATATCCTATTGGAGCATGTCATAACTTATCCACCTATCTCATATTTAATAAACACAATCTAGGATTAGCGTACCAATCCGAGAACACACACCCCCTATTAAACCCAAAGAAATATGATATCCATTTCCACGAGATTACCTTTATAGCCATCAGAATGTCTACTAAATCCGCCGGTATGTTATAAAAAACAATCTGATTTATAGTAATCCAGATACCCCAACAACCCATGCTGACGATGAAAGAAAAAGGTAATACCTACACTTCTTCTTTCTCTTTCCAACCACCCATGTTGACGATGAAAGAAAAAGGTGATACAAATCCCCCGGAATAGGTCCTTGAATTCCCAGCCAGCTAATGATATTGTTCCACACAGATTGGGCCTTGGCACACATTAAGAACAAATGATTCCTACCTTCCATAGCACTTTTACAAAAGACACATAGAGCATCCTCTCCTGGAATCTCAACATCTCTCTTCAATAGATTATCAGTGGTTGGTAATCTATCTAACAATAATCTCCATGAGAAAGCAATTACCTTGGAGGGTAGTCTATCTTTCCACATTTGTCTCAAATCCTTGGGTTCCATCTCAGTTAGTCTCGTTGAGATCTGTTGTGTGCGCAGTGCCAAATAAGCCTCAGCAACTGAGAAACCTCCATCCCTACTAGACCTCCAACTCCATCTATCTGACCTGTAATCCATAATTACCACTGGATGTAGCACGCTTTGTAAAATACGGAGCTGACCTTATTCCTATACAAATAATTCCCTCCTCCATACCCATCTCCACCCTTCTGATACTTCCTTTTTCTGATTAACAGTGGTGCCCTTATCTGCCGCTAACCCATATAACCTGGGAAACTTTAAGCTAAGGGGTCCATCTCCTGTGCAATTATGTTCCCAAAAAAAAGTATCCTTTCTGTTCCCTACTTTTTTAATGACATTATTCCCAAACCAGTCTGGTATCACCGCTTTTGGCCCATCAATATCCCATAGATCCCTCCACCACTGCGAAGCTGTAGATAAATTCTGCTGTCTTTGATTGAATTTGTATGTCTGACCATATCTACTCTCCAGCAAACTCGCCTATATTGTATTTTCCTCTGTTAATATCCTCCACCTCCACTTTGCAAGCAAACTCAAATTAAAGTTCCATAGACACTTTACCCCCAGACCCCCTTCTTCCTTCGGCCTACACACATTTTCCCAACTAACCCACGCAATTTTGTTCTCCTGGTCATTCCCTCCCCACAAGAAGGAATGCTGTAAATCGGTAATGGCTTTTAGGACTTTCTTGGGCACTTTGTAAAATGAGAAGAGGTATAGTGGGAGGCTAGACAATATTGAATTTATCATAACTAACCTTCTTGCGAACGACATGTGTTTTGCCCTCCATGCTGCCAGTTTCCTCTGAAATTGTTCGATGATTGGTGCCCACATTTCTACCTTCCTTGGATTCGCTCCCACCGGAATCCCTAAAAATTTAAATGGCGGTAATGAAACAACACAATTCAAGAGATTTTTTACAGCTCGTGTAAATGAATCATCTACATTTAAACCAAAAAATTAGCTTTTGCTGTAATTCACCTTTAGCCCCGATGTCAGCTCAAATCCACGAAGAATAACCTTCAAATACCATACTGATTGCAGATCAGCTTCCCCCATCATAATAACATCATCTGCGTATTGCAGAATTGAAAAGTTTGCCTCAGCACCAAAATTGAGCTCTTTAAACACCCTTTTCCCTACAGCTGTCCTGAACAATCCAGCTAAGGCTTCAACTACCACTAGAAACAAAAAAAGAGAGAGTGGGTCTCCCTGCTTCAAACCTCTCCCCGACCTAAACTCATCCATTGGACTCCTATTGACTAGAATTGAGACATGGCTATTCCTGACAGTACTGTACATCCACTTTCTCCATGTACTCCCAAACCCTAGCCTAGCCAACATATAATCCAGAAAATCCCAATTTATCGAATCGTACGCCTTCTGGAAATCCACCTTAAACAGAAAACATGGTTTCTTTTTCCTCTTAGCCCAATCAACTATTTCATTCGCTACCAGTATCCATCCAGGATCGATCTACCTGGCAAAAATGCTGACTGACACTTAGAGATTAAATGCCCCATAACTTTCTTCATTCTCAATAACAACAGTTTGGAGACAATCTTTTGAATGCTGGAAATTAAAGAGATTGGTCTATACTGCGCTAACCTGTCTGGCCTTGCCATCTTGGGAATGAGTGTAAGAAAAGATGATGTCGCTCTTCTTGGTAGGACGCCTGATTGATCGAATTCTTGAACTGCCTTTACAACATCTTCCCCTATTATTTCCCAACATGATTTATAAAAATGAAAGCCAAAACCATCGGGGCCCGGGCTTTTCCCTCCCTCACAAGCCCAAACCGCCTCCTTTATTTCCTCCGCTGAAAAAGGCTCTTCAAGGCTTTGTCTCTTCTGATCATTCAACTGATTGAAAGACACCCCATCCATCTTTGGTCTTGTCTCTTGATCCCCGTTAAAGAACCTTGTGAAATGATTTAACACATGATCCCGAATATTTTGAACTCCCTCCAACCAACCGACATCTGATTTAACTGCCAGTAAGGAATTTGCATAACATCTCTCCTTAAAACATTTGTGAAAATAGTTTGTATTCCTATTACCATTTAGAGCCCATTTTACCCGAGATTTCTGTAACATGGACTGTTCCATTCTCCTTGCCTTCCCCCAATACTCTGATACAATATCTTGTCTCTGCTGACCACTCCCATTGACCCCTTAGCCTAGCTGATGATCCACCCTCTCCAATTCTAATACCTTCTCTGCCAGGAAATTCTTATCTTTACTCTAATTTTCTTCTTTCCACTTTTTAATCTTCTTCTTCAAGCCTTTTAACTTACTTGCCAGCTGATACATCCTCCATCCTTGCCCGTGATCTGATGTCCAGAACTCTTTCACTAGATCCATAAAACCTGGCTCCTGCAGCCAATGATAAAAAAACTTGAAAGGTTTAGGGCCCCAATTCTGATTATTCACTTCTGTTAGTATCCAGCAATGATCGGGGAACTCTCTAGTGCCCACTCTTTGAGCTATAACTCCCCACTCCTCCATCAGATCTGGGGAAAATAAAAACCGATCCAACCTACTAGATGACGCTCCATTCAGGCTTATCCACGTTGCTCCTTTTCTGATGACTGGAATATCCAACAAACCCATTGATTGGATAAAGAATTTGAAGTCAGACATCTCAATTGTAGAATGATAATTTGATCTCCCTTTAAACTCACTCCTATCCAGCACAGCATTAAAATCTCCTCCAAGTACCCACTTAACCTCTGGAAATCCTCTTTTTGTTATCATCAGATCATCCCATACCTTCCTTTTTCCTTGTAACGAACATGGAGCATATACATTAACCACACAATTAACTTCAGTTGAAATCTTTCCTCTGAAGCCAATTCCAAGGAAACCCTGCCCTTGTATAACCCAGACAACTTCCAACATCTGTTTCTTCCAAATTGTCAGCCAACCTCCACTAAGCCCTGTGGACAGTAGTATTCTCCAATCGCACCCTGTCGACCCCCAAATCTCCTTAACTTCCCAATCCTTTACCGTCCTGCATTTTGTCTCCTCTAATAAGCAAATATCAATGTCATTATTATTTAACATTCTCCTTATCCTTCTTCGCTTGACCCGATCCCGGAATCCCTCACATTTAAAGAACGAATCTTCATTTAATTATTCCGATCACTCCTCGTTTCCCTTTTTTCCTTCTCCCCTTATCCCTCATTTCCATGTTCCTTAATTCCTGTATGTATATTTTATCTGGTTGTTGGCCAGATATTCCGATTTCCTTCATCGCCTTCCATATTTTTTCCGTTTCATCCTCCTCATTACCTTTATCTTTCTCGTTTTCCTTTGGATCATCCGGTTGCCCTCGCCTCATTAATTCACCCCCCATCAAAACTATTTCTCCTTAGTTACTTCCATATGGATACCTCTCTCCTTTGCCCTTCCCCTCCTCCAGACACCTCTTCTCCACCTATTAATACCCATTTCTTGTAGTCATATGGTAGTGTAGAAATAGATTCATTTTTTCCGTAATCACTATTCACCGTAATGACCCCTTTCCCTCCGTGACAAGTAGCAGTTTCGGAAACGTTCCCGCCGTGACGAATAGCACTTCCTGTGGCTGAGCCCGTAACGTGCCCTTTACTGTTCCTTTCCCAGGCCTATTCGCTATTTGCCTGGTTGCCCATTAAGGAATCCGTCTGGTTTCTGCACAGAGCTGAGGATTAGGCCTCCGTCTGCAGGCCCGAATTGAAAGCTGGCCTGATTGCAACGGTCAGATTTTTGAAGCTCTGACCGGTCTTCTGCTGCGCGTCACGCCCGAGGAGAGTATCTCAAGCTCCGTGCCTAACTGATAGCTTGCTGTCAGCCTGTCCCTTCCGACATGACCTGCTGTCAGATCTCAAGCTCCGTGCGACGTGTCCCCGACGTAGAAAACTCCTTCCCTCTGCGTCTTCCCCATCACACGCCCGTAAAGCTGTCCTCTCTCCCGCTTTCTCTGAAAAGCTCTTCACATACACCATTTTGTCTCTGCTTCTACCCCTGCCATTCTCGCCTACTACCTGCTTCTTTCCCAAATTGGGACTCACCCCTGTGCGCGAAAGGTGGGATCTTATCCCCTTTCCTGTTACCTCCCCTCCCTGCCGCTCCTGTCCGTCCCGGTCGGAGTCGTCACTAGTGTCGCCTACTGCCGGTCCTATGCGCCTCGTCCCTACCGCTGAGGTTCGACTTCCAGATCTGGACCGATGTGTGTCTTTGACCACCGTGTCTCCTCCCATCCAGAGAACCAAACCACCGCGTTCGGCGCTCTGAAGCTCCACCTCATCCCACTCCTTCTAGTTTCCTTTGTAAAACATCTCCTGTTTCAGCTCAGCCAGCCTTCTTTCTGCCTCTGCCGACTCGTCAAACTCTTCCTCCCCCGAACAGGAACTCATTTCCGAACCGTAGCTAGTCTTACCCCGCTGTGCTTTAGCTCATTCACCCCTTCCACCTCCGTTACCCTGATATCGAACTCCCACCCGTCAATGTTCGCCCGGACAGTCGTGTAGAGCTGCTTCATGTCCTTCCTGGACATCACCATTTGTGCTACATCGTATCTTTGTTTTTTAAGAGTTATTTCCTCCACATACAGCAGCTCTTCGAAGGGTGCGAGTAACGTAGAGAAAAAATTTTCTCCCCATACATGTAACGAAATCCCATAGCAGTTCACCTTGACCCTCCTATCCGTGTCAACCGATCCCGGCTCCCACTTCTGTATCCCGGCAAACCATTGGTCAAACCACTGCTGTTTCCCTTTCATGATCTCTTGTAATGTCTCTCCCCCTTCCAGTTCCAACAGTACCTTGTTTGCCCCCATGGGAGTTGTGCTCACATTGTAAATACTGTGAGTCATTAGGAATAACTGCGTCCTGAAAGCAGTCCCTCTGTTGCGTACTTCTCCCACATAAGCCTTCTGGAGCCGAATCACATTTTTCGCTGGTGCCGTGTACACCAACTTCATTTGCACGTCTTCCTTCTTTTCTGCCTCTATTCGCACATTGTTATTCTTAGATCCCCCATGAGCACCCACTACTGATGCAAAGGATTTTCTCATGTTACCATTATACCCACTCTGTTGCCCTGTTTGCGTAGCAACTGTATGATATGCGTTTTGAGCTTGTTTCCTCCTTCATATGTTCATGTTTCTCTGATTCTGCTCTGTTCGCTAATCATACCGTGGTAAGTTGACCCACAGCTTTTTCGTTCCAATGAAAATATTGTCCAGTTTAACCACCAGCATTTTCACATCCATTACATCCCTAAACCTGGCAAAACCGAACCTTTGTCCCCACCTGTTCCTCTTGATTGGAATTACCACATCCTGAACTTTGGCATATCTCCTGAAGATCTCTGACATATCTTTTGCCATATATTCTTCCGGAAAATGAGTAAAAAAGACAGAGGTTATAGACCCGTTTCCTTTCGCTCCCTCAGTTACTGATTTCCTTCCTCCTTTGGCATCCTTTCTTCTCCTTACCTTTGTCCACCTTTCCTCCGTTGGCATCCTTACTTTAGGGACTGTTTTATTTTAAAATATATCCAAAGCTAAACAGTTAAATTGCAGTGATTTTGAATGCTTGGTTTTTTTTGTTACGCATGAATTAATTGTTAGAGAGGAGGACAATCTGTATATGAGATAGGTATGAGTGGGATGAATATCAGCCTTGAGTTGATGAAATAATGCATATGAGATAGGTATGAGTGGGATGAATATCAGCCTTGAGTTGATGAAATAATGCAGTAAAGCTTTAAGCATTATTAATTCTTGTTTAAATAATAGATGATATATAATGGAAACCGACAAAATAAACAAATTAAGAAGCAAATTTGTATTTAACTAACATTCAGTGTACTTAACATCAATTTTAGGCATCTCTGCTCATTGGGACAGTGCAGTTCCATTCGTCAACGTTGTTGACTCTATCAACGACACCATCTACGACTTCTTTAACTTTCCCAAAGAAATGTACCAGGTTTGTTCCCTATTCACCCTCTTAATTATTTGCTAATTCTAGTTTTTGCCTTTTTTTTTTTTGAGTGATTGCCATTTGATCTGAGTTTTAAAATTAAAGTATTTTTCACAACAGGAAAAATAATAATACACTTATAACAAATGTCATGTAAGATAAAGATCTTGTTAGGTAACGCTTACATGACATGTTCCTCTACTAGCTTAAATGTCCTGCACCTGGAGCACCACAATTGGTTAGGAGGGTGAAGAAACAAAGCAAGGACTTCCTCTCTTTTTTATGTACCCGGAAGCTGACATCCCAGTTTGCCAATTATATTTTAACTTAAATCAAGATGGAACTTATCATTATAACTTGAGATAGTCATTGGACCCTCTTAAAGATGAAGGTGTGTTTGATTATAGGTTTTGGAAGTGTTTTTCACAACTTGAGAGTAATTACATACATGAACATAGATTCTGAGGATAATTTTAGGGGAACCTCTAAACTCTTTGGAAACATCAATATTTATTTGTAAGAAAACTTAAACCATTTTTGTTGACTTTGATAAAATCCATAATACTAAGCCTCTATAGTTAACAACTCATCTAAAATAATCAACTACACCTTAGTCATTTTCTATATGTTGTTCGATTGTCCCATTCCTAATGTAGGTTTGATTATCTCCAATGGTAGCTATGATTAGAGTACATTGGACAATTAGGTTCACCACCCAATTCCCCACAAAAATATCACACTCCACTGTATCTAATATTTCCCAGGAATCCATAAATGCATGTACCACACATCCCAAAATTTGTTATCTCATTGTAGCTAGTCCAAAGGAAGAAATAATCTATATGAAGAAGATTAACTACAGGTGAAAATGTTTACGTTTTCAATTTGAATCCATACACATCACTTTGTGGATTGGAAACAACTTTAGGATCTAAAGCTACAAAACAAATTGTACCAAAGTTCAATCCATAGAACTTGTCACGTTCATTAACTAACAATGCATTGGGAAAGCTACGCAGTGCTAGCTTTTCTGCCCTGAAGAACGAATTAACACCTAGAAATTAATGAAAATGGTAAAAGAAGTAAGACATGTCACATATAAATTGCTAATAAATAGTGGTTAGTCAAGCATCCTTATGGGTCTTATAGGTGAATGGTGATACTGAGCCACACAGCTCCACAAGCAAATGAACAAAGGTCCTAAACCACTCTCATTCATCCTCCTTGATTAATACTGCAATTTTGATTTAAAATTAGAAAAACAGAATTAGTACAATTCAATTCACATTAAAATTTTCTGCATGACATGCTAGAATGTCATCTTGATCTAATTGAGAAAATCATCATTGTAAAATAAGCAATTACTGGCTTGTAATTAAAAATGCTATGAATAACATACACCTAAAGAAATTGGTTGTTGATATGAAAAAGGAAGAAAAACCTATTATTGTCTTGAGATCCGCTTGAAGCGTTAGAATCTCTCGCTTTATTTCCTTAGCATGAGAATTTGAACGTGAAATAATAAAATTAGACGAAAACGAAGGAGGCATTTTGAATCTTTTTCTTCAAAAGGAAAACAACATCAAGGAATGGAAGTCATCATTGGCAGAGCTAAGAACAAAGATAGGTGCAAGAACTCTCAACAGCATTGATGCTAAACCTTGCTATAGAGAATGAAGAGAAGCCTGCAAGATAAGATTGTGTAGCTAGGGCTTTAATAAATAGGAAAAAGTGAAACTTTCTTGAGAGAGTTTGAGTGAAACCTTGAGGAGGAAGCCAGTGCAGATGGTTTAAGAGAAAACTTAGGGTTTAGGTTGAGCAATATTTAATTTGTTTTCTAACAACTTCAAAAAATTTAATGTATTCAATAAAAAAATTTAAAAGTAAAATTTATTTTTAAATAAGTGACACCAAGTTGTTGTGGCTAAATGTCTATGAAAGTTTTATCTACACTACACGTTTGTAGGTAAAATTCTCAAAATATTTTACCTATAATAAATGATTCTAGATAGAATTTTTAAGACTTTTACCTACATCAAGCGTTAGTGGATAGAAATATTTTTTATTTTACTTAAATTTAAAATTATTTGTCATATTTTTATAAAAGTTTTACATACGCTAAACATATTTAGGTATAAGATTTTTTGAGTTTTACCTATACTTAATAATGTTTCTAAGTAAAAATATGTGTAGGTATACGTGTCCTTTCTTGTGGTGATGCTTCATTAAGTTTGTATCTATTACAGAAAATATTTAAAATTAATGAAGACGACACATGAGACCGAAGTATTAGGAAAAACTCATATAAAATCTGAAGCTAAAATTTCTAATGGATAGTCAGTTTCTAGCGATACATGTATACATTTTTTCTTGTTAATCAATTTTTAAAATCACGTTGATTACCTTCTAACAATTTCTTGAATTTGCACAAAAAAATAGATTAATAGTAAAAAGAACAAAAAAATTAAAGTCATATTAACTTAAAGTCATATTTTTCCAAACTTATGTTTGTTTTAGTTTAGAAAAACTACTTTTAAGTAAAATTAAAAAAATTAACTTGCAAAATATCATTTTAAGTTAAAAATTAATCCTAACTAAAGAGTTTATAGAAAAATTAATTTTTATTGTCCAAGAAAATATATTTATTGAATGAAAATTTATATTATAAAATAGTTTTCTTAAATTTTAAGTATTAATACTATTGAATTCTATTTTTTCTTTTAAGCATAAGAAACACAAAAATATATAATTTACTCATTATATTAATTTTAAAAAAAATCATATCATAATTTCTTATAATTTATATTATAAGAATTTATTATTTTTTATTTTAAATTTAAATTTATTATTAATGAATATTTTATATTTTATTAATTATTAAAATTTAAATGTAACTATTAAAATATCTTACATTTAGTCTGTTATGTGTTCTTTAACTATAAAAATTAGCCAAATATTAATTTGTTATTTATTATATTAATTTTATATTACATTAAATTATTTAATGATAAAGCGAAGGATTTGATTTGAGAAGCAAAATAATTTAAAAATTTGAATTCAAAATTGATACATTTAAATTAATTATTTATTTCTACTGAATAATATCTTGTTGTTATGAATGTGTATCTTCATCTAATCTGATATATACACAAAAGAATAATTTGTTTAAAGAGTCATTTATATTGTTTGTACACATTTTTATTCGAAACTCATTTATGTAAATTCTTAGATGTATGTTTGCGTATTTTAAAAGGATATATCTTGTGTTTTTTGTTTTATTTAATTATTAATATTTTTTACGTATAAAAAAAAAGTATAATATTTGTCTATATTCTATTGGAATTAGTTGAAGTTAAACTTAGGGTTTCGATTGAGTGATCACTTTGTTGAGAACCAGAAGGAACAAGGTCGTTAGAGAGATGAATGCAAGAACATGGAACTTGGGTGAAACCATCTCTGCTTACTTAAATTCAAATTGATGCATACTAGAGAAAACATGGTTATGTCTATACATAGCATGATGTCCAATATATCCATATGAGATTTACAATTACGCCCTTCAATAATTTTATATAGTTTGCAAACTTTAAAATAACAAACTGTACGTGCCCAAATGCGGTAGCGCCCACTACATTAAAAATCAGGAAAAATTGATTTTATAAAACACATTAATTATCAAATATGTACTATAATTTAGACTAAAGAAAAAGTGGGCTTTTTATAGTTGTATTGAAAATGTATTATACGCGAGTTTATTTAATTAATTTCTGTTTTTATATATTAAATTTATTAGGGAATTATGTTCCCAATTAATTTTAAAAAATAATTCAAATTATTTGTATATTAATTATAATGTGCTTTTTAAAATAAAAAATATTAATTTTTGAAAATACTACAGAAATATTAATGTTGAAAAAATAAAAAAATGTTTTATATCTAGCAAGCTTGCACATCGTTCATATTTTGGTATTTTATAGAATAATTTTTAAATATGTTATAAAATAATAGACGTATTTGTTTCTTCTTTAAATTTCATAAAATAGTAACAGAACATTGTAAAAGTATTAAACATCGGTGGTATGTATCATGGATGATAATTTAATAGTACTAATAAATAATGTGAGACACACAGATTTGAATCTGTTAAATATAATAGCAACTATATGAATGATACAACTAAAAGTAAGAATAGACTTAATTTAATTGGTCGATTAAGATGAGTTGTTTAGACAAAACCTTGTATTTATATTAGTGAATTGCTTGAATGGTAATCGTATAATTTTTTTTACACATTATTTAATATTTAACAAAGATATAGCTAGTTGTTAATTATCTTTTACTTTTTCAAATGCTGGTAAAAATATTTTTATTTTTAATTTATCACCAGGAATTAATTCTATGCAATTAATTATTTTATACTTATTAAGGAATATTTGAATCTTGGAAGGAAATTGTCTCCCCTCAAATTATGTCTCCACCAATTTACTAAGACATGTAATTTAATAAATTATATAAAAGATAACAAATTATATAAAAACAAATTTATTAAATCACATTACCTTTCTTGATGAATGAGATAAAAAAATAAGGGACATAGGATTTCCATGCCTGAACCTTAAAATTTTAAGAAAGTTAAATTTAGTTTGCATATTTATTATTCACACAAGAGATTTCTTGTCAAAATTAACTGCAAATGAAACTTCACCATGGTCCCCTAAAAAAGACCTTTATTTTTTGTCCCCATTTATGCCAACTAATATTGTGCTCCTTTATTTTTACATTGCTTGAGAAGCTCTGGTTCAGTGGTTCACCACTGCTAATTTCCAATGGCAGTTTGCTGGTTTGTACCAATTCTACGTGAGTCCAAAATGCAAGTTCTTTTCATTGCATTATCAACACCAAAATTATGTACTAAAAGGGTCCACAAGCATGATTTTGGTTGTATGATTTTCCAGTGGATATCATGCGTTTCATATTCATCAATGTGACTGTCAATTATGCTTGATAGCAAAATTGACCTATGACTGATTATGAGGCTATAAATAGTGTTAAAAAGAAATTTCACAATACTACAAATAAAGAAACAAAAAAAAGCAATTATTAATTTTAATGTTCACCAACTTGGTCTAAGCCAGCTCAGAGTGCTCAGGAGTCAAGACTAATTCAGAACCATGTATTATTTGAATATTGACCAATGGTTAATATTTACTAGAAGATCTAAGTGAAAACCGGATGTAGGTTAACTTGAGAACATGTTTCTTTTGGATATAAAATTGTGTGTCAGTTACTTGTGATATTGTTTGTGCGGGTGCTGTATGTTAGAGTAATTAGAATTTAGGGTTTACAAAAATTTACTTTTCTAAAACTGATTGGTCATAAATTCTCAACCCAACAAAACCTTCAGTTAATGGATATATATACTAATTATGAAGTATGAAATGATTGATTTATGATCCTTTCTCAATATGGATATTTGTGATGCAATTAGATGGTCGAAATATGGTTTTTGTCCAAATATGTTTTTTAATAATTTATGTGCATATATATATATATATATATATATATATATATATATATATTTATATTAATGAATAGTTACCTCTAACACATAATATACGTATTTTTATGTTAATGCATTTTGTGAACTTCAAGAAGCAAATATTCCACACCCGTTCTTTCGTTGCAGGTTGTTCTCTCAAATCTAATAAATATGTTACTCATGGTTATGAGTAATCCACCTCATGTATCAAGAGGCTGTAACAAACTTCATTTAACATTGACTGGGGTTTACTGGGTAAATGCAGTCATAGATGGAAGATAGTGTGGATCACTATTATTTGGTAAATATAAAATCAAAGGAACTTATGTATATTAAGAGGGAAAACACTTAATTTACAGAAAATACTACATGAAATAAATTATTACATTTGGTCTTGGTTATTCACGTTTGATCTTTCCTTTCTTTAATAATTATTTCTTCTATATGTGGTGTCTCAATCAAGATAATTATGTGAATGTAAACTTAATTTAGAAGGTTGTATTCAATAGTTATATGTTAGGTTAGTATCTACACCCTCTAGCTGGGTTGTAACTATGCTTTCGTGCATAGTTATCAAAATCGTTAGTTAACTTAAAATCGTATGAGTTTACAAGTTCCTGACGAGTTAAATTACATGTAAAATCGAAAGAGCAGTAAACTCGTACTAAACTTAGTAAAATCAGAGTAAACTATTAAATAGGAGTAAACTTGATAAAATCAGAGTAAATTCGTGTGTAGACTCGTGAACAAATTTCTTCAGTGATATTTTTTTATGCTGACTCTAATTTTGAATGTTTTGAATATAATTTATTCTTATGTGTAAAAAGTTTTGAAATTTTGAGTGTTTTGACTCTAATTTCTACTTATTTGAAGTAATTTAGACTTATTATATGGATTTGAACTTATTATGTATTGAAAACTTTCAATTTGTATGTAATTTATAGTCATATTTTTAATGAAATAAACTCTTATGATGCTACAAATTGAGTTTATGAGTCAAGTTTACTAAACTATTACGAATTTACATAAATTCTTGATTTTGATAATCTTTCTTTCGTGTTATGGGTTCTAGGTGATGATCACTTATTTATGGGTAAACTAGTTTTATGTTAAATTTGTTAGTTTATTTAATCTAATCGTTATAGAGTAAGAATTAATTCTTTTATATTTATTAAATAATACCTGAACTTCAAAATTTAAGAAAGTTAAATTCAGTCTTAATAATTGTTTTGTATTTATCATGTTGGACTGGTCCTCCACACAAACTCTTCCTTTTCTAAAGGAATTGAAAATGAAAGTTCATCATGGTCCCCTCAAAATGATGTAGAAAGATTCCCGGCTCCATATCATCCGTTCCTCATTCATCAACGTCACAGTGGATTATGCTGATATAAAAATTGACCTATTATGTATCTAGTGTTATGGAGAATGCACAACAGTGTTGGTATAAGACAAATTCACAATATTGTAAAAGAAAAATGAAATTAAAACTATTATTAATGTGAATATTCACTGACTTGCTAATCAGCTCACTCAATGCACTTGAGCCTAAGAGACTGTGCATCCTTTTGGATCAGGTAATCGATGACCACAATTTCTTAGTATCTTGGTATTTATGCATTGGAGATATAGAAAGTTATATTTACTAATATTTACCAGAAAATCTGACTAAGTGAAAAAGGAATGTAGTTTAGCTTTTGGTAGTGCATTTATTTTAGATATGAAATGTCACGGATTCAAATCATGTCATTCCGGTTCTTTCTTGATAGTTACGCATCACGCAATATTAATCATAACAATTATTAAGTTAACTTAGTTAAAAATTAGGTTACACTACTTATGTGTTATTATCGCAGAAACATTTAAAATATTATCATTTACAAGAATCTCTTTTAAGTAATTAATGTAGCTCGATTGACACTACACAGTGAGTTTCTGAGAGGATAATTATAGTAAAATATACTCTTGGACCAGTGATGATGAACTTAATGTGACTCAATCCAAACTAAGTCATTATATAGTTATTTTATAATAACGCATGAACATTTTAACTTTGTGTGAAAAATTTGTAAATATTTTTTAATATAATTTACTATTGAAAATTAAATATTTAAGCATTTATAAAACTAGTAGAATTTTTTTTTTTAGTTTACATCTATTAGTTAACTTTCTGAATCTGTCGCTAAACAATATCAAAGAAAAATTCCAATTCTACATACACAAATATAATAATGTCTTTTCTTTGTTAAGAGTTATAAGACTAGTTTAGTAACAAAATTCATGTGTGCAGAGAATGAATAAAAGAAAATTTATGGTTCGAATTCCTTTATTAACACACAACAACTAATATTTTATCAATAAAAGGGTACCTTCTCTCAATTAGTTCATTTTATCAACTAGAAAATCAAAACATGAATCCGAAACTTTATTAACAGATTAAACATATTTTCACTTCCATAAGGTTAGTCCACTATTATTTGTTTAATTCTATTGCAGCAACATGTAAATGAAACCTTGTTGTAATTGTGTCTAAGTAGATATATAGGTGTATTGCATTAAGGGTTTTCCTGCCTTTTCAACTTTAGTATTTTTACGTATATTTATAGGAGACAAAGGTCATACACTGAGTATGTAAAAAATATTTACAATTTCATTTAATGATAAGCCTTCTTATATGATAAATGATGTTTTATGATTAAACAATAATGTAAAACTATTTTATATCGTGCATGACTATTTATATAGAAAGGGAAAATTACTTTTCTAAAACTACAACGACCTAAATGGTCATAAATTCTCAAACCAACAAATTAAGCCTTGGGTTGGAGGATATGATATATGGTAATTATGAAGATGAAAAAGTTGGGTTATCATAAAGGACTTATGCATTATGGTCCTTTCTCAAGATGCATATTCGTCATGCAATTATAGATCCAACATTGCTGTGGTCCAAAGATTTTTCTTTTTAGCCTTGAATGAGTTTTATACATTTTCAATGTGAAAGAGTTTTATATTAGTGTTTAATTATAACATTTTATTTATATGATTTTTAAAGTATTAATTAGTAAAATTAATAAACTTACCATATATAAATGGTTATAATTGAATATCAGCATAAAACTTTTTACACTATAGTATATAACTGTTTTTCTCATTAGCACAGCAAAAATAATACAAAAACACCGAAGATAATATAATAATCTATTATGTGATTTTAATATTTTTTCAATTAATTTATTTTAAATCACCTGTTAGTATCTGTTCGTTTGACAAGTTTTGGCACTGTACAACGTGCTTTTTTTAGTTACTTTTATACCTGTTAGTGAGGTAGATTTATTAAATAATGAAGATAAAGCTATGCCATGCTTATTATTTTGTTATTTCTCTTTTTTCTCACTAAATTATTTACCAGAATAACTAATCATAGTGTACGCTGAAAGTTTGTATTTATCACAGCAAATATTTAAATTAATGTACACGACATGACGCTGAGTGTTAGGAAAAACTCATTTCAAATCTGAAGTTAAAATTTCTAATGGGTAAATACTCTCCAACATGTACATATATATTTGTTTGGGTGAAAAAAATAAATCCAAATAAATATGGGTTTTTTTCCATATTTATTAGGCCTCAAGGTATTATAGTATTGGGCCAAGAGGAAGGGCTCACTAGGGTCTAGTAAGTCACAATCAAGGGGAACCACATTGGAGCAATGAAGAAGTCTTGAGACCAAGAAAGGAGAGTTAATTTGCCTTCAAGAGTTGGGATCGAAGAGATATACAAGAAGGCTACATATAAGATAGAGAACAAGGATACTTTTTGGAGTCAACACATTATTCGACTCCAAGAGAGAAAGCTAGGGAGTCATATACTCAAGTTAAGACTCGAGTATTTCTAAACCAAGACAGTACTCGAGAAAGGGGTACCAAAATCTATAGGATTGACTTATAGTTCAAATAAGGGGGTCGAGATTTGAAGCTCAAATACATTTTTAGGAGTCAATAAATGTGAAAGTCAAGGGCAATAAAAGGGGATCAAGATTCAGACAAAACGAAAAATAAAGATCAAAAGTCAAGCATGAGAGTTACGATCCATTAAGGGTAGTTGGTAGAACTTCTGAGGAGATGTGGGTAGTTCATGTCTGTTAGGAATAAAATAATATTTCTAGGGACAAATGTCCGTTATAAAATTTTCTATAAATACTCTTTACCTTTACCAAAATCAGGGTCGAAACATTTCATAACATCTTACTGAATTCAATACGCCTAAGCATGACAAGGAGTGAGGAGAGAGAGATATATGTTCTTACTACTTTTGAGGGCAGTTCATTCTACGAATTTCCTTTATTGTCTTTCGTTTAAATTTAATTGCTTTCTTAGAGTGGAATCTTTGAGGTTTACATCACTTTCTTTTACATTCATGCATTTATCGCTTTCATTAGTGTAGAACTTTGAGGTTTTCTATTTGAGGTTTACAACGCATTTCTTTTACTTTATTACACATTTAATTTCTTTTAGACAATCCCTCATGGACAATATTGAGTTACCTCCTGTTCGGGAGTACTTTTCTTAAATTTGGACTTAACTGAACAAAAACATGTTTTCATCAAACCTCAAGTCTCCTAAATCAATATTTCATTATTTGGGGCTTTATTAATTACATGACAAAAAAGGATTCACACATGCATACAATGTTGGTTTTCTAAAAGTTTCTCAAATAAATATAAATTTGTTTGACTTTCGGAGTCAGAAATGATATTTTTTTGTTTTTAAATATTTACCTTTATCACAAAACGAAATTCACAAGAAACAAATTAACACGCCCGGTGGGACTTTGAAAATACAAAGCTTCTTCCTAGTTAATCTTGGTTTTCAAAATTTAATCATGAATGAGACTTAGGAGTGGTACGATCATAATGAGTGAAAATCAAAATTCTCAGAGTGATCATAGGCAATCTTGACAAAGGAATACCGAGAACATTTAGGGTAGCAATACAAATCACACCCAAGAACTTAATGCACAAAGCGAGACTAGAACCCCTTCTTTTGATGATGTTGTTATTAATGAAATAAACCCTGTTGGATCCATTTAAATTGGGGCTCGAGTTGTGAATACTCAATTTGAGAACATTCTGCCTTTCTCAGTGACACCAACACAAGGGATAGGGCCTTCTAACCAAATGGGTATATGTCTAGTTCTTCAAGACAAAGTTGAATGATGCAATTAAATCAAAATATGTTTGACAACTATGAGACAAATGCTTGGAGATTATATATCTCTAATTCAATACAAATTTCTGGTCTATCATAACTGTCAATAATATATTTTTATTATTTAGGTAAGGAAAGACACATTCTTTATCAATATTCATACAAAATTTAATGATAAAACTTGACAGAATCTATGCAAAGGATATTTAGATGTTTGATTGCTCCTATGGTCTTACAGGATTTGATTCAATTAGTTTGTAGCTAATTTAGTTAATTGATAATCTTGTATTCATTGTTTCTTACAAATTCAAGGAATAATATATTATAAGGTTTAGGGTTTAAGTAACCACAAGGAACATCTCCAATCACCACCACCCAATTGCTTAAACCATTAATCTATTCAACATATTTTTGGATGTAATGATGACCAACAACATACGGTCTAGCTGAAAACTAATAATCTTCTCAGACTTTCACATAACCTGTACAACATGTTAGCCTGCTGGGAAAACAGACACTACCACATTTTAGAGTTTTTAGTAACATTTTTCTAGTTATATTTGTTAAAAATGTTACCATAGATAAAATTTATATATTATAGTGATATTTTTAAAAATAAATGTCACTATAATTAATGTCAACATAATATTGTAATTTTTTTAAGTAAATGTTATTATAAAAAAGCTAGCTCATTTTATAGTATATTTTTAAAACATTTTAGTATAGATTAACATTTAAAAATAAATATCATTGTAGATAACATAAACATAGTATTGTCAATATAATTTTTAATTTTTAATTTTTAATTTTAATCTTTACTTTTTAAATTTTAGTTTTTAATTTTTAATTTTTATGTATAAGAACCTAGATTCGTGTATAAGAATATATAGCTGCTTTCTTTTCGGGAAAATCATTAAATATTACATTTGTTTTTAGGTAGAAGTATGAAAGGAAGAAAAATAGACAAATAGTTAAGAAAAACAACCAGGAATAGAGAAAAACTCATAATGCAGCATACCATGTGATAAAAATAAAGAGAAATTAAACAACAGTGTAGCGTAAGATGGTACGTTTGTGAGGGAAAGAAACAGAAATAATAAGAAAAAATTTACATTAATTTATTCGGTATACGAGTGAAAGGAAGACAATAATGCCGAGAAAAAATAAAAGAATTGAGAAAACTGAAAATGCAACAGATGATATGATATAATTATTACACATGCAGAAAAAAAAAAGAAGAAGAAAAGTGTGCGTACAAGTAAGATGGTATGTAGAAATTAATTAAAAAAGTTAGGTGGGTAAATATGATAACACTCAAGTGTTATTGTTTATTTAAAGGAATACTTTAGCTTCTGATGAGAGCATAATCTTGTTTTGAAGGGAACATTGGTTGTCTTACACCCATTTGTACTATAAATAAGTGTCTTGGGTATCCAAATGCATTATCCAGCTAGCTCTCATTCTCAATTACCATCCTAGTTTTGTGTTTCCTTATTTTTCCATCAAGAAATAAGTTATATAGATGCTGCATTCCGTTCAACTAGGTCAAATGAAGCCTACTTATTCATGAAAAATAAGTATGTGCTTATTAAGTATGCTCCGGGGACAATAGATGACAAGATTTTGAATGGACCAGCTCTTGTTCGAGAAGGGCTTCCATCACTTGGTGATACACCATTGAGCACAATAGATTGTGCCTTTGACACTAATTACGACACAGAATTCCCCTTTTACACATAAAAAACGAAGCATACTTGTTCAAAGGAGACTCATATGCTCTTATCAATTTTGCTCCTGGCACAACCGATGATTACATCATTGTTGGAAGAGTAAAACTTATGCTTCCCAATTGGCCCTCTTTGAATGGCATTTTGCCTCTCAACAATCAGGGGCTTCAATCTCATGTTGACCACGGTGATGAACAAGATCATTACACGGATCAGCAGGATCAACTTTAAAAGTATTGATATGATTGTGTGTTGTGAATAAAAGCTTCATTTGCTGATGCTTGCTTGCTTTAACTTCCAGCCTCGTGTGCTATTTCCTTTTTCTTGATGTAATATATGTGTGTACGTTTCTTTCTATCACTATGTAATATGCATGCATGGTTTAAAAATAAAACAGTATTGGTTGTTTTTTTTATAAGCCAATAAAACTTTATGAAACTAATTGATACACATAGAGCATAACAAGTGCCTGTGAATCAATGTACAGACCAAAACCAAAAGAAGCTATACATATGGTGATGGATTTATGATCCAATCTGAAAATAAATGCATTATGAGTTCAGCATTGTTTGTTTATGTAACTAATTTTAAGTGTTTTTTTTCTTCCACTGTTTATCTTAGGAAATTTTGCTTAATATTTTTCATGATGATGAGTAGATTATCCCCAACAACATAAAATTAGTTAAAGAATACATTTCTTGCCTTCTATGGCGGAAACAACAGTAATGAATCTTGGCATATTCCTTGATCACATTCTTTAAAACGTGACAACACTTTGCTCTAATTGTTACTACGAAGAAATATTTATGTAACTGATTTTCATAATTTTTTTCTTCCACTGTTTATGAAAATGTGCTTAATATCTTTAACCATACTTAAAATTATCTCAATAACATAAAATTGAAGAATACTTCATGGTTCTAATAGTTTCTTAATTGCATTTTTCCGTTAATTTAAAAAACTAGTTTAGTAACCCTACAAAGCTTTAACATTACAAGTTATTATTTTTGTTCTTACACAATAAAATAAATACCCAATTCATCAATAATGATAAAAATACTTACGTTAGTTAATTTTAATTAATAATATAATAAATTTAAATTTTACTCAAAAGTATTCATTAAATTATATGATTTAGCAGGTAAGTGAATTTATTTATACTACTCACATTTCAATAGATATATATTATTGATAGTCCAATATATTCGTCCACGCCCTTTTGCTAAAACTAAGTGAACATGACATTAATAGACGACGTAATAAATTAAAAATATAAGAGAAAATTAATAACTAGTAGAGTTTAATTGGTATACACCGTCAGCGGAAAAAATTTTTACATTTACATTCAATCATAAACTTTTCATTTATAAGAATTTTAAAATAGTAACGAGTAAAGTCAATAAATTTACCTTTAATGAAAGATTATGATTGAATATCAGTATATACCAATTAAACTCTAACTAGTATATAATTTGAAAGTAATCAGAAGCGAAAGAAAGGAAAAGAAGCAAAAGAAAGAAAAGGGTTGACACACAAATTCTGATTATTCTCAAGTATAGGATTTTGGCATTGTACATAATATAATATGGTTTTGGCAATGTATAATGTTTTTGTATGACATAATCAATCAAGTTTGTTTCGGTGAAGGTGCGGCTTATGTACCAAGCACCCCAGTGCAGCCTATGGTACAACCTATAATATGCTATGGTACTCCGAATCAAGCCTATTGTACAGTTTATGAATTTCTTTTATAACATATTACAAAATATTTTGTTATAAACTATTACAAATTAATTTTATATATTGGTTTTTTTATAAACTATTAACAATAATTTTTCTTTATAGTGATGTGAAACTTTTAAGAACAGAAAAAATCTATTTAATCTTATAAATAAAACGTGTATCAATAATTATAAAACTTTTATACATTTTGTGTAGACATAATTTTGTTTCATGCCTCAATGGCTGCAATCCACATCTCAGTAACCACGGTAATGCCCTCAATTTAAGACTATGCTCCAGTCAGTATTAATTACTTATGCAGTAAATCAAAATTTGTCTGGCCATTTATTAACCTCTGTACAAGTCTTGGAAAAAAAAAACTAATAGTTTTAAGCTCTGGAAGCCAGTATCCAAAGTTGTGTGACTCATGGGAACCCAGACATGTTACTCCATAAAGAAAAATGGACTTTGGCCGAATATTCTAACCAGACAAAAAATCGCAAACTGGTAACAGAATGAGGGGCAGAAAATATCAGCCAACTATATCTTTATTTTGTGTTATTATAATCACCAATCATATCGCTTATAAACCAAGTTTCGTACAATCATGAACAATATTTTTCTTTGTGATGGTGGGCTTGGAAACATCATTGTAGTTATGGATGTAATGTTGAATTGGATGGTTGTAATTATAGAATTAAAATATGATTTTTAATTTGAACTTAGCGATATGGTCACAAATCTGAGTCTCCTTGTGCTCGCAGAAATGGCTACCTCACCATTCCAAAGCATAAATTTTGAACATCAAAAAGTGACTGGATTTTCATATTGGATTGAGCAGCCTCCCACCCTTTAACAAAGGTAAACCCTCTTGCTGATTTACTATCTTTGAATTCAAAAATGATTCATTGTTGTTTTATTCGTTTAGCTAAACAATTTTTTACACATTTTTTATTTTTACTAAAGTTATTCATATGAAGATATCAACCCATGGTTGATGCACACATTTAGGATTTGAAGACAACATAGGCTTTGAAGCACTCTATTACGAGGTATGACATAGGAAGTTAAAATACCCAAGTAATGATTACAAGATGAGCCTTATACTTAATAATGATTGACTATTGTCAATTTGGTAAATTTGATGAATTTTATTTTTTTGTCTGTCACCTACAAGATTTTTTCTTTGTGTTGGATGGTTTTAATTATAGAATTAATATATGGATTTTTAATTTGAAGTTAGCAATATAATCACTAATCTAAGTCTCCTTGTGCTTGTAGAGGTGGCTACCTCGCGATTCCAATGCATCAATTTTGAACATCAAAAAGTGGGTGGGATTCCTTTATTGGACTGAGCAGGCTCCCACCCTTTGCCAAAGGTAAGCCCTCTTGCTAATTTCTCAATTTTTGAATTCCAAAATTATTCATTATTGTTTTATTCGTTTAGCTAAACAATTGTTTACACCTTTTTATTTTTGCTTAAGTTATACATAAGAAGATATTAACCTGTGGTTGATGTACACATTTGGGATTTGAAGACAAGACAGACTTTGAAGCACTATATTATGGGGTATAACACAGGAATGTTTTTAATTGGCCTATGACATAGGAATTTAAACATTAGTTTGTGGAATAGGGAATGAAAAGATTGAAATAATGACCAAGTATTGGTTAGAGACAGAGAGTCGTCTTATGTCATGTACTAAAATTAATCAATTGAAATGCTTAAGTTGCTTCATACAAAGAAAATAATAAAAAGAATTACATGAGAAATTAGGAAACCCAAACACATGTATAGAAAATCAATTATATACTTGAGACACTAAGAAGTTAAAATACACAAGTAATGATTACAAGATGAGCCTTATACTTAATCATGACTGAGTATTGTCAATTCGGTAAACTTGACAGATTCTACTTTTAGTTTGTGACCTACAAGGTTTTTTCTTTGTGTCGAATGGTTGTAATTATAGAATTAATATACAGATTTTTAATTTGAAGTTAGCAATATGGTCACTAATCTGAGTCTTCTTGTGCTTGCAGAAGTGGCTAACTCGTGATTCCAAAGCATACATTTTGAACATAAAAAAGTGAATGGGATTCCCATATTGGATTGAGCAGCCTGTCACCCTTTGCAAAAGGTAAGCCCTTTTACAAATTTCTCATTTTTTGAAATCCAATATTATTTACTGTTGTTCTATTCGTGCAGCTAAACAATTTCTTAAGCCTTGCTTCTTTTTACTAAAGTTATACATAAGAAGACATCAACCCGCGGTTGATGTAGACATTTAGGTGAATTAATTAATATTGAATGAAAACTAAGAATTTTATTGACATCATAAATATAACGTTTAGCGGTTAGCAAGAAGATTCTTTTGTTTTCCAATTAAATGATACTTAGAGAGAAGTTTCACTTTTCCCTCGATCATGTAATGATTGCAAGATCATCCTTATTGTTAATAATGACTAAGTATTGTCAATTTCGTACACTTGATAAATTTCAAAAGTAAAAAGATTGAATTATCTACTTGATATTTTTTGTTTGTTACATACAAGATTTTTTTTAGTGTTGGATAGTTGTAATAATACAATTAATATATGAATTTTTATTTGAATTTACCAATACCATCACTAATTTGTGTCTCCTTGTGCTCGCAGAAGTGGCTGCCTCACGATTCCAAAGCATAAATTTTGAACATCAAAAAGTGAGTGGGATTTCCTTATTGGAATGAGCAACCCCACCTTTTGACAAAGGTAAGTCCTCTTGCTGATTTCACATTTTTGAATTCCAAAACTATTCACTTTGTTTTATTCATTTAGCTAAACAATGCTAGACACCTTTTTGGGATTTGAAGATATCAACTCGTGGTTGAGGCATACATTAGGGATTTGAAGACAAAAACAAGCTTTGAAGTCTCTATTATGAGGTATGACACAAGAATTTTTTTAATGGCCTATCATATTGGAATTTAACCATTGGTTTGTGGAAAAGGGACCAAAAAGAGTGGAATACTTTGACCAAGTATTGGTTGAAGAGAGAAAGTCGTCCCATCTATGTGCTGAATTTAATCAATTTAAATGCTTAAGCTACTACATACAAAGCAAGTAATAAAAAGAATTACCTGAGCAACCAGGAAGCCCAAACACATAGAAAATCAATTATTTAATTGAGATACTAAGAAGTTAAAATACACAAATAATGATTACAAGATGAGCCTTATACTTAATAATCATTGAGTATTGTCAACTTGGTAAACTTGATGAATTTTATTTTTTTGTCTGTGACCTCCAAGATTTTTTATTTTTGTTGGATGGTTGCAATTATAGAATTAATATATGGATTTTTAATCGGAAGTTAGCAATGTTGTCACTAATCTGAGTCTCTTTATGCTCACAAGAGTGGCTACCTCGCAATTCCAAAACATAAATTTTGAACATCAAAAAGTGAGTACAATTTATGGTCCCTAATTTGAGTCTCCTTGTGCTCATAGAAGTGGCTACCTCGCGATTCCAGAACATAAATTTTTAACATAAAAATGTGAGTAGGATTTCCTTATTGGACTGAGGAGCCTTCCGCCCTTTGACAAAGGTAAGCCCTATTTCTGATTTTCATTTTTTGAATTCCCAAATTATTCACTGTTGTTTTATTCATTTAGCTAAAAAATTCTTTATACCTTTTTTATTTTGACTAAAGTTATACATAGGAAGATATCAACCTGTGGTTGATGCATACATTTGGGATTTGAAGACAAAACTAGATTTTGAACCACTCTATTATGAGGTATGAAACAGTATTTTTTTTTAATTGGCCTATGATATAGGAATTTAAGCATTAGTTTGTGGAATAGGTACTAAAAAGACTGAAACACTAACAAAGTATTGGTTAGAGACAGAGAGTCGTCTTATGTCATGTGTTGAAGTTAATCAATTTAAATGGTTAAGCTGCTTCATACAAAGCAAATAATAAGAAGAATTACATGAGAAAGTAGGAAGCCCAAACACATATAGAAAATCAATTATCTACTTGAGACACTAAGAAGTTAGAGTACACAAGTAATGATTACAAGATGAGTCTTATACTTAATAATGACTGAGTATTGTCAGTTTGGTAAACTTTGATGAATTTTATTTTTTTTCCATCACATACAAGGTTTTTTCTTGGTGTTGGATGGTTGTAATTATAGAATTAATATATCGTTTTTAATTTGAACTTAGCAATGTGGTCACTAATCTGAGTCTGCTTGTGCTTGCAGAAGTGGCTACCTCGTGATTCCAAAGCATAAATTTTGAACATCAAAAAGTGAGTGGGATTCCCTTATTGGACTAAGCAGCCTCCCACCATTTGCCAAAGGTAAGCCCTTTTGCTGATTTTTCATTTTTTGAATTCCAAAATTATTCACCATGTTTTATTCGTCCAACTAAACAATTATTTATGCCTTTTTACTTTTTACTAAAGTTATACCTAAGAAGATATCAACCCATGGTTGATGCACACATTTGGGTGAATTAATTAATACTGAATTAAAAATAACAATTTTATTTAGTGGTTAACAAGAAAAATCTTCATTCTTCTAGTTCCATGATACTTAGAGAGAAATCTCACTTTTGTCTCATTAAAGTAATGATTGCAAGATGATCCTTCTTGTTAATAATGACTGAGCATTCTGAATTTGGTAAACTTGATGAATTTAAAAAGTAAAACGATTGAATTATTTACTAGATTTTTTTTTGTTTGTTACTTACAGGATTTTTTTTTCGTGTTGGATGGTTGTAATAATAGAATTAATATATGATTTTTTTAATTTGAATTTAGCAATACCGTAACTAATTTGAGACTCCTTAAGCTGGCAGAAGTGGCTTCCTCATGATTCCAAAGCATAAACTTTTGAACATCAAAAACTGAGTGGGATTTATTATTGGAATGAGTAGCCTCCACCTTTTGATAAAGGTAAGTCCTCTTGCTAATTTCGCATTTTTTAATTCCAAAATTATTCATTGTTGTTTTATTCGTTTAGCTAAACAATTCTTGGCACCGATTTTCCTTTTACTAAAGTTATACATAAGAAGATATCAACTTGTGGTTGAGGCACACATTTGGGGTTTAAAGAGAAAAAAAAGCTTTGATGCACTCTGTATGACACAAGAATTTTTTAATTTGCCTATCACATACCAATTTAAGCATTGGTTTATGGAAAAGGGATTGAAAAGATGGAAGTACTAACCAAGCATTGGTTCAAGACAGAGAGTCGTCTTATATCATGTGGTGAAGTTAATCAATTTAAATGCTTAAGCTGCTGCATACAAAGTGAGTAATAAAAAGAATTACCTAAGCAACTTGGAAGCCCAAACACATATAGAAAATCAATTATCTACTTGAGACACTAAGAAGAAGTTAACATACACAAGTAATGATTACAAGATGAGTCTTATACTTAATAATGATTGAGTATTGTCAACTTGCTAAACTTGATGAATTTTATTTGTTTGTGTGTGACCTACAAGATTTTTTATTTGTGCTGGATGGTTGTAATTATAGAATTAATATATGGTTTTTTAGTCTGAAGTTAGCAATATGGTCACTAATGTGAGTCTCTTTATGCTCATAGAAGTGGCAACCTCACGATTCTAATGCATAAATTTGAATGTGAAAAAGTGAGTGGGATTTATTTATTGAGATGAGCAGCCCCCACCTTTTGACAAAGGTAACTCCTCTTGCTAAATTCGCATTTTTGAATTTCAAAATTATTAACTGTTGTTTTGTTGTTTAGCTAGACAATTATTTACGCCTTTCTACTTTTTACTAAAGTAATACCTAAGAAGATATCAATTGTGGTTGATGTATACATTTGGGATTTGAAGACAAAAACAAGCTTTGAAGCACTCTATTATGAGCTATGACACGATAATTCTTTTTTAATTGACTTATGACATAGGAATTTAAGCATTGGTTTGTGGAATAGTGATACATGCCTCCCTTGATCTTTTTCTAGAGGTTTTATTCTTTTGTGAAATGGTTTGTGGAGAGGTAAGAAATGAGGTGGTTTTAGGAGCCACTTAAGGTAAGATAAGCCTAAGAGGGAAAGTTTGCCACAAGGGATGAAACCATTGATAAAAACCTAAGGAATTTTCAAAGAGAGAAGGGTGGACACTAAGAGAATTTTGGCCAACTCAAGGTTTTTCCATTCAATAAAGCGTAGAAAAATACAAGAGTGAGAAGGACCACCTTTTTATAGAGGGAGCTGACCTCTTGGACAAGTCATGAAGGAAAGGAAGGGCTATGATTAAAAGGACTCATCCAAGGGAGGAGGATTGAAGCCCAAAGTCCAATCAATCCCCTCCTTTAGATGAGAATTGGTGCCCAAGCTACCTCATCCAAGGGCCAAGATTTACTCCTTTATTAGTTTTGGGTTTTATTTAGGAAAAGAGGGTGTAGTTATCAAACTACCCCCTTATTTCCTAAATAAAGGCCCAAAAGCTAATATTACCCCTTCTTATAACTAAGACACCTCTTAGAAAATTAAATGACTAATACATGTCCAAAATAAAATCCTAGGTTCCTAAAAGAAAAATTATAAGTAAATAAGTCATGGCTTGTATAACTTGATAGTCATATGGAGGTAAGATCTTCCTCCTTCTACTCTATCCATGTCTTCTTCTATTCTCCTAGCCATGGCCCTAGTGATAGGGCCCTTGCTTGGGGAGAATGCATCATCTCCTCCCCCTTGGGAAGGATTTCACCTCAAATCTGATAGGTCCTCTTCTTCTTCATCAGTACCTCTAAAAGGGATCAAATCACAAACATTAAAGTTAGTATTGACACCATAGTACTCAAGGAGATCTAATATGTATGCATTGTTATTCACTCTCTTGAGGACTTGAAAGAGACCATCTCCTCGGGGGCTAAGCTTGGACTTCCTTTGAGTAGGGAAGCCATCCTTCCTCGAATGAAGTCATACCCAATCTTCTTCATTGAAGATAATTTCTTTCCTGCCCCTATTGGCTTTACTAGCATACTCCTTTGAATGATGTTCAATGTTAGCCTTTACCCTCTCATGTAATTTTTTAACAAAATCCGCTCTTGCTATTCCTTCTTTGTGAACAGAAGAAGGGAATGGTAAAGGCAAGATATGAAGAGGAGTGAGGGGTTTGAAGCAATAAACAACTTCAAAGGGAGAATGCTTGGTGGTCCTTTGAACCACCAAGTTGTATCCAAACTCACTATGGGGTAGGTATTCATCCCAAGACTTGTGATTTCCTCGAACAAGTGCCCTAAGCATAGTAGATAGAGATCTATTTACTACCTCAGTCTGCCCATCAGTTTGGGGGTGACATGTGGTAGAAAATAAGAGTTTATTTCCTAGCCTTGCCTACAATGTTTTCAAAAAGTGGCTAAGGAACTTCACATCTCTATTAGAGACTATGCATTGGGGAATTCCATGTAAACGGACAATTTTTTTAAAGAAAAGTCTCATGATGTTGCTCGCATCATCTATCTTCTGGCATGGTATAAAGTGAGCCATTTTTGAAAATCTATCTACCACCACAATGATAGAGTCTGCACCTTGTTGGGTTCGAGGCAGACCAAGGATGAAATCCATACTAATATCCAGCCAAGGTGCAGAAGGAGCAGGTATGGGTGTGTATAATCCATAAGCCATTGTCTTAGACTTAGCTTGCAAGCAAGCAATGCATCTACGACAATGTCTATAAATGTCTTTCTTCATATGGGGCCAAAAGAATTTTTCTTGTAAAAATAGAAGAGTTTTGTTAGTTCCAAAATTCCCCATGAGCCTACCCTCATGGCTCTCTTTTGTCAGTAGATTTCTCATAGATCCTTGGGGTACATAAAGTCTGCTACCTTTGAAAAGTACCCCTCACTCACAAAAAACCCATTTTGGGTTTTACATGCAGATGCAGAGACAACATAAATGGATCCAAAATCCTTATCAGAAAGGTACATTTCTCTAATATTATCAAATCCAAGAATTTTTGCACTCAAGGTGGTGTAAAGGGTATGTCTACGAGACAAAGTATCAACCACCACATTATGTTTTCCTTTCTTGTATTTTATGATATAAGGGAAAGTGTCAAGAAATTCTACCCATTTAGCATGTATTTTATTAAGCTTGCCTTGACCCTTCAAATACTTAAGTGACTCATGGTCACTATGAATGACAAACTCCTTGGGTACAAGATAATATTCCCAAGTTTGAAGAGCCCTTATCAAAGAGTAAAACTCTTTATCATAGGTGGGGTAGTTCAAGGTGGCTCCATTTAGTTTTTCACTAAAATAAGCCACGGGATGACCACCTTGTAACAACACAGCTCACACACCCACTCCCGATGCATCACACTCTAGCTCAAAAGTTTTAGAAAAGTCTAGAAGAGCTAAAACTGCTGCATGAGTCAGTTTCTCTTTGATAAGTTTAAAGGCTTTTTGTTGTTTTTCACCCCAAAATAAAGGAGCATCCTTCTTCACCAAATCATTGATTGGTGAGATAAGTGTGGAGAAGTTAGGCACAAAGCGCCTGTAAAAGCTCGCGAGACCATGAAAACCTTTTGTCTCAGTTACACTTTTTAGGGTGGGCCATTCTTGGATGGCTTTGATTTTTTCGAGGTCCACTTGAACCCCATTTTTATTAACTATAAAACCTAAGAACACCACACTCTCCACATAAAAATTACATCTTTCAACATTTCAATAGAGTTTATGTGACCTAAGAATGCAAAAGACGCGCCTAAGATGACCTACATGTTCATCTAGGCTCTTGCTATACACTAAGATGTCATCAAAATAAACAACACAAAAACCTACCTAAGCAATCCATAAGGACATGATTCATAAGCCTCATGAAGGTGATTGGGACATTAGTAAGCCCAAAGAGCATTACTAACCATTCATAAAGCTCAAATTTGGTCTTAAAAGCGGCTTCCCATTCATCACCCTACTTGATGCGGATTTGGGGATAACCACTCCTAAGGTCAATTTTTTAAAACAATTGAGCCCCATGCAACTCATCAAGCATGTCGTCAAGTCTAGGGATAGGGAGCCTATACTTGATGGTGATGTTATTGATTGCTCAGCAATCAATGCACATCCTCCATTGTCCATTCTTCTTGGGCACCAACAAGACTGGTACAGCATAAGGGCTGAGGCTCTCTTGAACCCAACCCTTTTCCAATAGTTCTTGGACTTGAGACTCAATTTCTTTGGTTTCCATGGGGTTAGTCCTATAAGCAGGCCTATTAGGCAGGCTAGCGCCGGGTACCAAGTCTATTTGGTGTTCTATACCCCTAATTGGAGGAAGTCCTTTGGGAACTTCGTTAGGGAATATATCACCAAATTCTTTTAAAAGCTCTTGAACCTCTTGAGGTAGGTTCTCATGTCTAAGTTCTATGGCATTGCTAGAACTAGAGGGGGAAGAAGTAGAGGGGGAAGAAATGGGGGATGCCTCTTTGCAAAGGAGGAGATAGAAAAATTTATTAGTCAAACTGCCAACTACAAAATTAATACACCCAAATTAAAGAAAAAGTAAAGTCTTCAAAATATGATTCTCCAAATGCTCCCTCAAATCAAAGTCCTCACGGCTAGGTGTGTTTCCTTTTGAGGTGATCCCTTAGGCTCTTAGTCCAACCTTCCAAAATATGCTACCCTTGTGGTAAGCTCCTTCTTCAAGCTTTCCCCCAAAAGTGGCACTAATACACAAACCAAAGAAACCAAAAGTAGCAAGGGGAGGTGCAAATAGAAACTCAAAAAGTAATAAAAGATAACACAATCAAAAGGATACTTAAGCAAATGGTAAGAGTATATAAGACAAACTAGAAAGATGATTTAAAAGACAAGCAACAACTAAAAGGCAAACAAAAGAAAGAGAGCACACAATGGAATACCTAACAAGGGCACTAGATTAAAGAGTAAAAAGACATAAATGTCAAGTTCTAGTGTACCAAAAGTAATAAAATTTCTTTTAAGGTTCCAAGTTAAAAGTTGAAGCACTTGCTAATTTTAGGGTAGGTACATCAAATGAATTTTTTCAAACTTTCTCTTCTTTTGTTTGTTCTCTTTTTTTTTTTGAATCCTTCATTTTTTTTTGTATTTTATTGTAGACTTTGTTCTCTTGTTTTTTTTTTTTGAATATTTACTAATGCACCTAACTTGATTTTGAATTTAGTGCTTAATAACAACGAGTTATGCGCTTGGAACAATAAAGAAAATTAAAAGCAACAATTTAGGTACTACTAGAAATGACTTCAAAATGCAAAGTAGCTATAGATGTGTTAATGGTTTAGTAGTTTGGTGTGCCACTGGACTCAAGCTTTGTTAAGTTTTTAGTAATTTGTTGAACACAAATACCAAACTTATAGCTTAAGTGATAGCACCCATAAACAAGAACTACTTTTACCATACAAATGAGTTACTAATTATGTGTATAAGGAAAATAAAGACAAAGGGAATTGAGCAACTATTTTGGAATTTTTTTTAAGAATATGCTTGAAAATAAAAGCACATGAACCTCTAAAGAGACTTAGACATGGGTATGACCCTCTATGTTGCTCAATTTAAGAAGTTTCAAAAGTTTTTTTGTAAAAACAAAAGAGGCTAAACTTAAAAGGAATTAATAGACAAAATGGGAAACTATAAACATGACTTATAGACAACTACACAAGAGTATAAAAGTGAAAAATAAAAGGTAAAATAAGGCAAAAACAAGGCAACTAGGCACAAGGAAACACAAGAAAAATAAAAGGTTATGAAATTCACCACAACGGCATGGATTTTTAGCAAGAAATTCTCAGGACCAAAATTCAAGCAAGAAAGCACCCAACTCAAAGCTTAAGCAGAAATTAATGAATATGGGAGAGACGTAGATGCAAAGAAAAGAACAACATAAATTGCATCAAGCAAAAACTAAATGGCACAAAGAGAGACAAAGTAAACTACAACTAAAAACAATAAACTCAAGACATAAATGGAAATGATAAACAACAATGAAAAGCTAGAAAAAATTGCGGAAATTAAAGATAATATTAAATAGGAACGTAAAGAAAAAATAAATGAGGTGTGAAAAGAGTTTAAACCTCTAGAACCAATGCTCTAGATAGCAAATGATGCATGCCTTCCTTGATCTTTTTCTAGAGGTTTTCTTCTTTGGTGAAATAATTTGTGGAGAGGTAAGAAGTGAGGTGGTTTTAGGCACCACTTAAGGTAAGATAAGCCTAAGAGGGAAAGTTTGCCACAAGGGATGGAACCCTTGATAAAAACCTAAGAAATTCTCAAAGAGAGAAGGGTGGACACTAAGAGAATTTTGGCCAACTCAAGGTTTTTCCATTCAATAAAGTGTAAGAAAATACAAGAGTGTGAAGGAGCACCTTTTTATAGAGGGAGCTGACTTCTTGGACAAGTCATGAAGGAAAGGAAGGGTTAGGATTAAAAGGACTCATCCAAGGAAGGAGGATTGAAGCCCAAAGTCCAATCAATCCCCTCCTTTAGATGAGAATTGGTGCCCAAGCTACCTCATCCAAGGGCCAAGATTTACTCCTTTATTAGTTTTGGGTTTTATTTAGGAAAAGAGGGTGTAGTTATCAAACTACCCCCTTATTTACTAAATAAAGGCCCAAAAGCTAATCTTACCCCTTCTTATTACTAAGACACCTCTTAGAAACTTAAATGGACTAATACATGTCCAAAATAAAATCCTAGGTTCCTAAAAGAAAATTACAAGTAAATAAGTCATGGCTTGTATAACTTGATCGTCATATGGAGGTGAGATCTTCCTCTTTCTACTCTAGCCATGTCTTCTTCTATTCTCCTAGACATGGCCTTAGTGATAGGGCCCTTGCTTTTGGAGAATGCATCAAATGGGTTGAAAAGATTGAAATACTGACCAAGTAGGGGTTAAAAACGAGAGTCATCTTATGTCATGTGTTGAAGTTAATCAATTTAAATGCTTAAGCTGTTACATAGTAAGCAAGTAATAAGAAGAATTACCTGAGCGACTAGGAAGCCTAAACACATATATAGAAACTGAATTATCCACTTGAGACACTAAGAAGTTAAAATACACAAGTAATGATTACAAGATGAGTCTTATACCTAATAATGACTGAGTATTGTCAATTTGGTAAAGTTGATGAATTTTATTTTTTAGTCTGTCACATACAAGGTTTTTTCTTGGTGTTGGATGGTTTAATTATAGAATTAATATACAGATTTTTAAGTAGAAGTTAGCAATATGGTCACTAATCTAAGTCTTCTTGTGCTTAGAGAAGTGGCTACCTTGCGATTCCAAAGCATAAATTTTGAACATCAAAAAGTGAGTGGGATTCCCTTACTGGACAAAGTAGCCTCCAACTTTTTGCCAATGGTAAGCCCTTATGTTGATTTCTCATTTTTTGAATTCCAAAATTATTCACTGTTGTTTTATTCGTCCAACTAAACAATTATTTATGCCTTTTTTCTTTTTACTAAAGTTATTCATAAGAAGATATCAACCTGTGGTTGATGCGGACATTTAGTTGAATTAATTAATACTGAATTAAAAATAGAATTTTATTAACATTATAAATATAACATTTAGGGGTTAACAAGAAAAATCTTTTGTCTTCCAGTTCCATGATACATAGAGAGAAATCTCACTTTTTCTCTATTAAAGTAATTATTACAAGGTGATCCTTCTTTTTAATAATGACTGAGTATTGTCAATTTGGTAAACTTTATGAATTTCAAAAGTAAAAAGATTGAGTTATCTAGTAGATATTTTTTGTTTGTTACTTACAAGATTTTTTTTAGTGTTGGATGGTTGTAATAATAGAATTAATATATGAATTTTTAATTTGAAGTTAGCAATACGGTTAGTAAATTATTCACTGGTCTTTTATTGGACTGAGCATCCTCCCACTCTTTGACAAAGGTAAGCCCTCATGCTGATTTCTTATTTTTGAATTCCAAAATTGTTCACTAGTCTTTTGTTCATTTGACTAAATAATTCTTTACGCCTTTTTTGTTTTTGACTATAGTCATACATAAGAAGATATCAACTCATGGTTGATGCATACATTTGGGATTTGAATACAAAAACAGGATTTCAAGCACCTTATTATGAGGTATGACACAATAATTTTTTTTCATTGGCCTATGACATAGGTATTTCAGCATTGGTTTATGGAATAGGGACTGAAAAGATTGAAATATTGACAAGTATTGGTTAGAGAACGAGAGTCGTCTTATGTCATGTGCTGAAGTGATTCAATTTAAATGCTTAAGTTGCTACATACAAATCAAGTAATAAAAATAATTACCTTAGAAACTAAGAAGCCCAAACACATATATAGAAAATCAATTGTCCACTTGAGACACTAAGAATTTAAAATACACAAGTAATGATTGCAAGATGAGCCTTATCATTGATATTGACTAAATATTGTCAATTTGGTAAACTTAATGAATTTTATCATTTTTGTATGTGACCTACAACGGTTTTTCTTTGTGTTCCATGGTTGTAATAATATAATGAATATATGGATTATTGATTTTAAGTTAGCAATACAGTCACTAATTTAAGTTTCCTTGTGCTTAGAAGTGGCTACCTTGCGATTCTAAAGCATAAATTTTGAACATGAAAAAGTGAATGGGATTTCCTTATTGGACTGAGTAGCCTCCCATCTATGACAAAGGTAAGCCCTGTTGCTGATTTCTGATTTTTTGAATTCCAAAATTATTCAATGTTGTTTTATTAGTTTAGCTAACCAATTGTTTACGCAATTTTGATTTTTACTAAAGTCATACATAAGAAGATATCAACTTGTGGTTGATGCATACATTTTCAATTTGAAGACAAAAACAGGATTTGAAGCACTCTATTATGAGGTATGACACATGAATTTGTTTTAATTGGCCTATGACATAGGAATTTAAACATTAGTTTATGGAATAGGGACTGAAAAGATTGAAATATTGACCTAGTATTTGTTAGAAAATGAGAGTCATCTTATGTAATGTGCTGTAGTTAATCAATTTAAATGCTTAAGCTGCTTCATAAAAAACAAGTTATAAAAAGAATTACCTAAGAAACTAGGAAACTCAAACACATATATAGAAAATCAATTATCTACTTGAGACACAAAGAAGTTAAAATACACAAGTAATGATTACAACATGAGTCTTATACTCAATAATGAGTGAGTATTGTCAATTTGGTAAACTTGACCAATTTTATTTTTTTTTGTATGTGACCTAGAATAGTTTCTTTTTGTGTTCGATGGTTGAAATAATAGAATTAGTGTATTGATTTTTAATTTGAAGTTAGCAATATGTTCGCTAATTTCAGTCTCCTTGTGCTCGCAGAAGTGGCTACCTTGCGATTCGAAAGCATAAATTTTGAACATCAAAAAGTGAGTGGGATTTTCTTATTGGACTAAGCAGTCTCCCACCCTTTGGCAACGATAAGCCCTCTTACTGATTTCTCATTTTTTGAATTCCAAAATTATTCACTATTGTTTTATTCGTTTAGCTGAACAATTCTTTATGCCTTTTTGCTTTTTATTAAAGTTATACATAAGAATATATCAACCCGTGGTTGATGGATACATTTTGGATTTGAAGGCACTCTATTATGAGGTATGACACAGGAATAATTTTTAATTCTCTTATGACATAGGAATTTAAGCATTGGTTTATGGAATAGGAACTCGAAAGATTGAAATATTGACAAAGTATTGGTTAGAAAATGAGAGTCGTCTTATGTCACTAATCTGGGTGAGTGGGAATTTTGAGTCTTATACTTAATAATGGTAGGGTATTGTCAATTTGGTAAACTTGATAAATTTTATTTTTTTGTCTGTGACCTAACATCTTCAAATTTTAAAATACAAATATTCGAATAATCCTTCAACTAAGAGAAGATTAGATTGTTAAAAAAATATTAAAAGATAAAACTATAAGCATTTTTTAATAATAAGAATAAGATAATTTTTCCCTTAAAATAGAAATGAGATAAAATAAATAAAAGATTTGATATCACTTTGAATAACAAGATTCAGATAATATTTCCTTTAAAATAGAAATAAGATAAAATAATTAAAGATTTGATACCATTTTGAATTTAATCTGTAAAAACTAATTTTTTATAAAAGATAAAAAATATAGAGAGGGGAAAATCAACCCTAAGCTATTACATATAGTGTTAACTAGTTCCATTAGAATATAATATATTAGTTGATTATTCTAGGTTGAGAAAGAGGAACATAGGAACAGAAGAAAACAAATTAAAGTGGTGGGATCTCACTTCAAGAGGTGAGTAACACGTTAATTTTTTAACCCTCCATGGTATGGTTTTATTAATTGTTCTTAATGCATTTAATGTTTGCAAATTAATTTGCTAATTGTTTGGAGATACCTCCATTTGGAATGGAGTTGAATTTTGAGATACATCCATCTGGGATGGATGTATGACATACCTCCATTCCATACGGGGAAGAGGTTTTAGATACCTCTATCTCGTATGGAGAAGAGATTTTAGATACTTGCATAATAGCGTGGGGAAGGCAATGAGACACCATTGTATGGAATATAAGCTCATAAACCTTTTTGAAGAATGTACTGAAAACTTGGTTCTGGGAACCGTAAAGTGTGAGTGAGTGATCATGAGTATCACGATAATTTGTAGATTGTGTGTTTGCATCGAAAACTATTTTTATCATATTTATAATTATTGCTAGAAATTATTTGCATAAATCTCTAAGTATATAAATAAAGATACTTTTTATTACTGCGGGTACCATTGTTGTTTTTCGGATTTCGCACCGGCTAAGAACAATATTATTTACGAACCTCTTTTAAAAACTTGTTTTATTCACTGTGATTATTATCTCATTAAAAGTGTTGTTTTCAGAGCTCCAAGGAGAAGTTTTGTAAATCGAAGAAGCTTGGAGACCTAGTTTGTTATTAATCAAGTAGTGTTTGTTAGTAACAATTTTAGAATATGATGTCTTTGTAATTATTTTCATTTTCTAGAGGTCTAGATTTGAGGATTATATTTTAATTCATGTATGGCATTTGGGTTTCTTTGTATATGAGGATTGATATATCCACAGTTAAACCACCATCAATATGGCAACACATTTTGCAACATCAAGCCTGGAGTGGTGCATATTCAAAAAACTTGGTGAATCATGATATAGCTAATTGTTATATGGAGCCTTTCGAAGTTCAGAATAATAATCTTTTCAGAAATATTAATTTTGACTTTGATTCAACAGAGAGGAAGTCTCTATTTTTAGCCTAGTGGTAGATTAAAGGCGGGAGCAAAGATTTTTCCTATTCCTTTGACTTGTGGTCAGCTAATACTGGTGCATGTTTGGGAAGACCTCTAAAGTAAGAGTTGGACTTTGGATAGTTGTCCTATGTTGGCATACTCTATCTTATTTCTTATGAAGGGTGATTGTAGTCCCAGTCATCACTTTATGGTCTTGCATTTGCTTCAGTTTGTATTTTGGATACTTAGGGTTCAATATCCTTGAAGGGTAAGAAAGAAACTCTTGTTTTGCCTTTGTTCACATTGTAAGAAGAGTTCATTTCTTTTTCTACTGGTTGATGTAATGAATGAAAATAAGGAGGGACCAGAGCCAAGGGTTACAAAGCAAGGGATGGCAGTAGGACACGTGGAACATGATTATTAAGAGGCTGAGGGCAAAAGAAGCACGTGCGTGTAGGTCATTTGCTCAAGACTATGTGGGTTTGAATGCTGAGGAATGGTATAAATATTGTGTTAGAGGAAAGAGAAGAGGGGAGAGGAAAATTTGTTCTAATCTTGGGCTGAGAATTCTATTTTGGGAAGGAGGGCATTCTTTTTGTTAGCTTCCTTTATGAGTATTTAGCAGCAACATTGCTGCCTTTTTCCTGTGATTAATGTGAGAACAGTGATAATATTCTTGCATTGATTACTTTCAATTATGTAATCCAGTAAAGTTTTGCGTTCATGTGCATGTCTATAACATTTTGGTGCTTTCATTGAAAGGCTTACGACCTGGAGATTCTTAGCTTGTTAGACACAATGTTACTAGCTATTCAGTGGATTCCTAGCCCTTGACTCATTTTAGAGAACACCAAAGGGTACTGCTCGCTTTGTTTTTCTTTATGTAGGGACGAGAACAAACTGACTATAAACGTGCAGAATCCACTACCCGCTCCTGCTTCTTGGTCACTAGAATCAACAGTCTCTACCAGTGCTCTAACACACATATTAAGGATCTTTCCAATGATGTTAAAAATATTTTAGAGCTCATGGAATCTCGCAATGCTAATTATAATTTACATTTTTCCACCCCGAAACTACTATTGATGAATTGGTTAAGAACAAAAATGATACACCATCTGGTTCAGGTATGAGGATGCTCACACCTCCATTTTAGGTGCATAATGTTAAAATCGATTTTCCTCGTTTTGATGGTAGTCAAGTCCTCCAATGGATCTTCAAGGCTGAACAGTTCTTTGATTCTTATAATACACTGGATGATTAGAGATTAACTATTGTTGCTATTCACTTTTGATAAAGAAGTAGTTTCGTGGTACCAGATGATATGTCGAACAAATACGTTTACATCATGGACTGGCTTTACCAAAGCTCCTGAGCTTGCATTAGGACCATCACATTATGAATGTCCCAGATCTGATATGTTTAAGTTGGTACAAAGAGGGTTTGTTCAGGACTATTACATTTAGTTTATGGAATTAGCTAATAGAGTCCAAGGTGTAACTACTAAGGCATTACTAGATTGTTTTATTGGTAGGTTAAAAACCGAAATTCGTCGTGATGTTGTGGCTCATAGTCCTACTACTTTAATGCGATCTGTGTCATTGGCAAAGTTGTATGAAGAAAAATATTCTTACAAACCAAACGTTATAATCCTTCACCGAATTTCAAAACAAAAACTGCACATACATTCCCTACTGTGTTGCAAACTTTGAAATCCACAAGCCTCCCTCCGCTCCTTCCAACACCAGCAAGTTCCACCTTAAAATCTTCCAATTTTAAGAGGATGTCACTAGCTGAGATTCAAATCTGTAAGGAGAAAGGCCTATGTTTTACTTGTGATGAGAAATATTCACCTGCTCATAAATGCCCTAATAAGCAATACTTATTCTTGCAAGTGATTGAAGATGAGAATGTACTTGTAGAACCTGAGCCACCTGACCCTAATGAACAACTTGATATTGGAAATGCTCTTGAGCACCATTTATCTTTCAATGCCTTGAAAGGTTCTACGGGGGTAGGCACAATGAGATTTAAAGGATCTCTCAATGGTATCTTTATACAAGTCTTACTCGATAGTGGAAGCTTTGATAATTTTCTTCAACCAAGATTAGCTCACTGTCTTAAATTACCTATTGAGCCAGTTCCTAATTTTCAAGTTTTAGTGGGTGATGGCAACTCGTTAATGGCTGAAGGGTTAGTTAACAACTTGGAAGTACGTATTCAAGGACATACACTTCAATTATTAGCTTATCTTTTGCTTATTGTTGTGCTGATTTAGTCCTTAGAGCCTCTTGGCTAGCTACTCTAGGTCCTCAAATATCTGATTACAACACTCTTACACTAAAGTTCTATTTGGGCAAGAACTTTGTGACTTTTCATGGTGAAAAAGCAACAACATCCAGTCCTGGTCAATTCAATCATTTACGAAGAATGTACATAACTAATGTTATTGTTGAGCTCTTTACATCGTAAGCTACACCTCCAATGTGCTCTCAAGATGATGGGTTGGATTTACCTGTCGATATGGAACCTGAATTGGCTATTTTATTACATACATACAAGTGTGTATTTGCGATTCCTAAGGGTTTACCCCTCAATAGATCTCAAAACCATGCCATTCCATTAAGGCATGGCACAAAATCGATATAAGTGAGGCCTTATAGATATCCCCACAGTTAGAAGCAACACATTGAAAAAATTATCCAAGATATGTTGGATGAGGGCCTGATTGTCCCAAGCACTAGTCCATTTTCTTCTCCAATTGTGTTGGTAAAGAAAAAAGATGGGATATGGTGGTTTTGCACTGACTACAAGGCTTTGAATGTTATAACTATTAAGGATAGTTTTCCTATCCCTATAGTGGATGAGCTACTGGATGACTTATATGGTGCAAGCTATTTCTCTAAATTGGATCTCAGGTCTGGATATCATCAAATTCTAATAAAAAAGGAGGATAGACATAAAACAAGTTTTAGAACCCACCAAGGTCACTACGAATGGATGGTCATGCCATTTGGGTTGTCCAATGCTCTTGCCACATTTCAAAACTTGATGAATGATGTCTTTAATGGAGTCTTGAGAAAATTTGTATTGGTTTTTTTGGATGATATCGTAGTATATAGTTCCTCTGGGAAGTCTCATTTGCAGCATTTGGAAATTGTACTTCAATTATTGCTTAAGCGTCAATTATATGCGCGACTCTCTAAATATTCTTTTGGAATGCAAAATGTTGAATATCTAGGTCATTCTATTTTGGGAGCTAGGGTGTCCATGGAGAAAGGAAAGGTTAAAGTTTTGTCGGAGTGGTCTGTTCCACCTAATATCAAACAACTGAGAGGGTTTTTAGGACTCACTAGCTATTATAGACAGTTTATTAGAGGTTATGCTTCTATTACTGCACCATTGACTAACATGTTAAAGAAAGATAATTTTCACTGGAACACTGAGGCTTTGATAGCATTTGATGCTCTTAAACTGGTCATGACATAAGCTCCTGCTTTGGAGTTACCTAATTTCAAAAATCCATTCACATTGGAGACCAATGCTTTTGGTCTGGGCATAAGAGCAGTGTTGAGCCAAGAGAGTCATCCTATTGCCTTGTTCTCTAAGAAACTAACTCCTAGTTTGCAAACGAAGTCAGCATACGCAAGGGAATTCTACGCAATCACTAAGGCTATTGCCAAGTTTCGACACTACTTGTTGGGACACAAGTTTGTAAACTAAATAGATCAAAAAAGCTTGAAAGGGTTGACTGATCAAGCCATCCAAACCCCAGAGCAAAAAAACTGGCTTCATAGGTTACTTGGCTATGATTTCACCATTGAGTATAAACCGGGTAAAGACAATATTCCTGTTGGTATTTTATCTTGATCTTTCTACATGGCAGGGTCTCAACCACACTTTCACATAGTCACAAGACTGAAACAAGCCTTGCTAAATGATGCTAAGTTACAAAGTGTCAGACTTATGTTCGACAAACAAACCTCCAGACCGTCACTACATGGTGCATGATGGTCTTTTATATTGGAAGGGTAGATTGGTTTTACCTGATGATAATTCTCTCAAACAACAAATCTTACATGAATGTCATAGCTCATTACTTGGTGGCCATGCTGGATATGCAAGGACCTTGGCTCGAGTTACTCCCCAGTTTCATTAGCAAGGCATACATAAGTCTATTAAGGACTATGTATAGAATTGTTTAGTGTGTCAACAAGTGAAAACTGCCACTTCAGCTCCTGTAGGATTATTGCAACCCCTACCTATTCCAGATCAGGTTTGGGAAGATGTTTCCATTGACTTCATCACAGGTTGCCTTTGTCCCACAGATACACAATTATTATGGTTGTCATTGATAAATTGTCCAAGTATGCTCATTTCTCTACCCTGAAGACTGGTTACTCAAGCAAGGTGGTGGCTGAGACATTCATGAATATGGTTGTCAAGTTACATGGATTTCCCAAATCAATTGTTTCAGACAGAGACAAAGTTTTTACTAGTTAATTTTGGCAGCAATTGTTTAAATTGAGTGGCACATCCCTAAACATGTCTACAGCCTACCATCCATAGTCTGATGGTCAATCAGAAGCTGTCAATAAATGCCTCAAAATGTATCTTAGATGTTTCACATTTGATAATCCCAATGACTGGTATAGGTTACTATCATGGGCAAAGTATTGGTACAGTACTACTTATCATACTATTAATGGTATGACATCTTTTAAGGTGGTGTATGGTAGAGAGTCACCTCAATAATTGAAATACATTCCTAATTCTCAACATTCAGCGTCAGTTCAAGATCAGCTTATGCTTAGAGATGCTACTCTCACTAAGTTGAAGAGTAATTTACAAAGAGCTCAGCAGGTGATGAAGAAATATGCTGATCATAAAAGACTTCCCAAAGAATTTGTAGTTGGGGATATGGTTCTGGTTAAGCTTCAACCTTATAGGCAACACACTGTTGCTTTGAGGAAGAATCAAAAGCTTAGTCTAAGGTACTTTGGACCTTTTCTTGTGCTGGAAAGAATTGGTGTTGTTGCATATAAGCTGCTATTGCCTCCCTTGACCAAGATTCACCCGGTGTTTGATGTCTCACAACTGAAACCTTGCTATGAAAATCACACTCAACCTGATGTTCCATTTCCATTCATGAGTAATGAGCAATTACCAGTTATTCAGCCAATAGCTATCCTGAAAAATCATGTGCTCAGGGGACAAAGGCAAGTGCAACAATTATTGATCCAGTAGGAAGGACTTGATGAGTCACAAGCAACATCGGAGGACAACAATGAAATGGAAGTAGCTTATCCATCAGTCAACCTTGAGGACAAGGTTGTTTTCAAAGGGGCAGGAATTGTAATGAATGAAAATAAGGAGGACCAGAGCAAAGGGTTACGAAGCAAGGTATGGCAGTAGGACACATGGAACATGATTATCAAGAGGCTGAGGGCAGAAGAAACACACGCGTGAAGGTCACTAGTTCAAGACTACATGGGTTTGAGTGCTAAGGAATGGTATAAATATTTTGTTAGAGGAAAGAGAAGGGGGTACGGGGGGAGAAGAAAATCCTTTCTGATCTTGGGCTGAGAATTTTGTTTTGGAGAAGAGAGCATTCTTTCTGTTAACTTCCTTTCTGAGTATTCAACAACAACATTGCTGCCTTTTTTTCTGTGATTAATGTGAGAACAGTGATAACATTCTTACATTGATTACTTTCAATTACGTAATCCAGTAAATTTTTGCGTTCATGTACATGTCCATAACAGTTGACTAGTATTTTGACTGGACTTCGCCTTGTGCACTTCATTAGAAGGCGACAAAACTTTTCGTGATAATATCGCAACAATGTTTTATAGAACAAATAATAAGAGTTCTAGTGGATCTAATCGGTTAGAGTTAAGTACTTGATTGCTAAAGATCTTGTGGATTCAATGGCAATAGTTTTAGTAAGTAGCATGACTAGGTTTCCTTTATTATTACTCTGATATTCATTTCGTTCAAAACTCTAAAACTTGCATGGAGCTTTGTGATGGAAGAGGCGATTTGGACATCGGGTTTTAGAAAATTGTATAATGCCCAAGAGATGCTCATAATCCTGTATGATGCCCTACGTATTATCACTATTCTAAATCCGTTAAAATTGTAACATTTTTTGTTAATTTTTATGAACAATGCATGGCTAAGAGTGGAGGAGGGAGTATGTAATAAGTTGTCAGTATTCTTTTGCATGTTTGCATTTTTAAAATTTTAAATATTATAATAATGATTAAAAATTATCAATATAGGTTAATTATATATGAAGATATTTTTAAACAATTATAGTAGTTTTAGTCACTAATATCTTCAAATTACTAAGGGCATTAAATTTGTATTTCTAGAAGAATAAAACGGATTGTAAAAAAAATATAAAGGAAATACAGTGAATTTTTTAAACAAGAAGATACCAGATTAAAAAAAAATAATAAAAAACAAAGTGATGTATATAGAAACATACGATTACTTTTAATATTAAATACAAAATATACATAAAAACATCTTATTACTTTCAAATTCATATTGCCAATGAGAAATACAAAATCAATATTACATTTACTCCTTCATATATAGGAAACAAGCATGGGTATTTTATTATTAAAATATATATTGAAACATATTATTACTTTTAAATTCATACATTAGTTATTAATTTTCTCTTATATTCATAATTTATTATCACGTTTATTAATGTGATATTCACTTATTTTGAAGAAAAGTGCATTGATGTATTTATTAAACTATGTGATATACTTCGGTCCAAGGACTCTTTAATAGGATACAAGAAGACTCCTATCTTTTTGAAGATTTTTTTCAACTAAAAGTAACTTAAGTCTTTGGAACTCAAGCACTTATCCTAAATTTGAAAGCAAATACAAAAATTAAAGACAAGATTCAAGATCTAAGTGTGCTCCTAAGTATGAATAAGGAGTACCAATTCTTTATTTACACTAATAACAAGAAACTAGATTTATTATAATCAAGGAGGTGACCTTTATGGACATCTAACACCTTAAATTGAAAGGTATTTATTAAATACACCCAGATAAAAATACAACTAAGCTAAAAGAAGAGCTTGATGAAGTCTTCCTTCGTTCCAAGTGTTTGCCTCTCCAAAGGTATTCCCTCAAATTTTGGTGTTATTCCCTTCAATGAGTCTCTTCTGTAACTTATTCAACTCTCCTAAAAAATGTCACCCTTGTGGAAAATTTGATTTTGGACTTCATTTTCTCTAAAGTGGCACACCAAAACCAAGCCAAGAGTGCAAAGCAACAAATAAGCAAGAAAAGCTTAAGAAGGAAGGTAAACACCCAAGTGGGTAGATGATAAAAGACAAACTCAAATTTTCAACTAAGACAATCAAGAAAATAAAAGGTGTAAAAGAAGGTTAGGACCACAAAAGGAAACCCAGAAGGGATCTAGAGTAGAATAGACTAAAACAAGAAAAGACTTAAAACCACCCAATGATTTGCACAATTTAACCAACTTGGCCACACCTTATTTAACTAACTTCAACCTAGATTCATCAATGTTCAACACTTCTTTTCATCAAACAAAGCAACTTGAGGTGCACTAAAATTTTGTTCTTTTTTTCATTTCTTTTTAATACTTTTGATTAACTTTTTTTTAAAATTATTTTGCTACACCTCTTTGCGAAATTTCAAAGAAAATATGATAGGGAGTGTGAAAATTATAAATTCTTGAATGAAATAAAAGGGGACAGCCACAAAAAATTAAAGCAAAGTACAAAGCAACGAAAAAAGGCCTTAAAATCTACTAGAACTAAGTTTACTAAAAGTAAGACAAAAAGAGGAGAATTAGTAGTGTTTTAGCTAAGCTTAAATGCTTATTGTTTCAGCCCAATTAACACACAAAAATCGGTCTCTAATTCAGCTGAATAAAAATCACAAAGAAACTAGTACAAAAATTAAGCTATTAAGACAAAAATGAACAAAATTGACTCTAGAAAGAATTTAGTTTTTTTTTTTGAATTTTTTTATACATGCTATGATTTAAAGTATGTGAGACTCTAAGAATTATAAACAAGAGCATATGCTAAATTCTATAAGAATCAACACAATTTTTAGAGGATCACAACACCCTTTTTTTGGTAAAATTAAAAGAAAAAACTATGGAATTAAAGTGACAAATAAGGAGAAAGTATGACCAATCTAAAACACAACTTGGAAGAGTAAAACGGAAATTAAATGACACAACAACAGTGAAAAACTCATGCCCAAACAGAGAAATTAAGTGCAGAAAAACAGAGTATACGTTGCTGGAAAAAAAAAACAAACACAAAATAATAGTAATAAACTGCATCCAAAAACCAAAACCACAATGTGTGGTTCCTTGAAAAATTTTGTGAAATCATTATAATGAACTTCTAAGAATTTTCACATGAACAAAAAAGAAATGAAAGGTTGGGCAGAAAATTAAAGAAACATTCCTAAAAGAGACATATAATGATTCGATGGAATAAAACAAGATAAATTGAATCTAGAAAATAAAGAAGGCACACAAGTCTCAACTAATTAGCATTAAGCCTAATCAACCCAATTCACATGTCCAAATCCTTCTAAACAAGGCTCAACTAACTAACACACTCCACTAAAGAGACTAAACCATTATAAACTTGATGCATCCAATGAAACAAGACAAATAACTAACGATGTACAAGATATCGAGGATAAGCCTTTGAAGATGATGAAGCTAGTGAAAACAGATAAAGGATGATTAAACAAAGAAGAAATATCAATGGAAGGAAATTCATGTGATTTTACTCCAAAGCTCTATCTCCTTTTGAAGAAATGATTATGAAGAAGCTGAATTATATGTCTGAGACGCATAGCATGGAATTCAGGGAACTGAAGGACTGTTTTGAGTCTATTTTAGAGAGATTGCACTTGTTGAATTTTCGTTTCCTCGAGGACTAGAGCAACCTCTCAGTGCATCTTAGCATATTTTTGTTTAGGATTTCTTTTTTGCATAATGTACTATGTTTCAATTTAAGTTTATGTGAAATTTTAGTTTGTTTGATGATTAAGCTCTGATCATGTTATTTGTGTTCATTAAAAGTGTGTAATCTCAGTTCATATGATCAATGAATTTGGAATTTAGCTGAATTATGAGAGTGAATTTTGCAAATTTGATTTGTTATTTTGAGCTAATCTTACCCTGTTCGGAGGAACAAAGGTCAGGAAGCAATGAGTTCATTTTCGGGATAGTTGGGAACCATATTACGCAGATTTTGCAGTTGGAATCATGATGAAATTATGCAGCTCTTTTGTGCAGATTTTTGAAGTTTATTGGAGCAAATTTTGCAGACTTTTCAACCATGTTAATGCAGAATTTTTACGGCAGAATTGCGCAGTAATTAGAGGCCTATAACTCTGGGGTAGTGTTCCTTTTTTATGCAGATTTTGCAGCTATTCTAACCAATTTTATTCAGCTATTGGCCTAATTTTCCTGCTATTTTAATCACTTTTATTTGATTTAATAATGAGATTGTTTTGTTTCTCTTATTTTTCGTTTGTATTGCCAAAAGGGAGAGAAGATTTCAATATCTTTAAGTTCATTTAACATAGTTTTTTTGTTTTCCTCTGATATATCGTGTTAGTTCTATCATTTCTAACATGCAACATCAAAACCAAAAAAGGGTAGATTGTAGAGATTGTTGAAGAAGAATGGACACAAATTTTGATGGAGTTCCCTCTCAAGTCTTGCATTCTTTTAATAGGTTTTGGTTTTGTCTCTTTCAATTAATTTTATAGTACCAAACATGTTTCTAAAGATGTGATACTTATATTGAGTGTTTATAGCTTAGGCATGAGCATGTGTTTGAATGTTTGAGTGTTTATAGCTTGCGTGAATTGAGTTCATTGTGTTGTTTTCATGTTTGGAAATCAAAGTAATCAAAATTACTTAGTTAAGTAATGATTCACCTCAAGGGTAATCAATTACAAAAGTTGATAATGGTTTGCCGAACTAACTTAAGCTGAAAACACATTATTTTTAAGTTTTATCGAATAGTAATCGATTACCCTTTTTAACTAATCGATTACCCTACGAGAAAACATAATTCATTCACTGCAGCAACTATTAATTGATTATCATAGAGAAGACTTCATTCTGAGTTATTTTCATTGAACTTTTGGGTAATTAAGTACTTATGAATGGTAGTCAATTACTTATAGTTTTAACACTCTTTTTAACGACTTTACCAATCAGTTTTCTCAAGAACGAAAAAGGATTTTAGGTTTTCATAAGAGAAATTTTGTAATCTTTGGACGAAAACCTTCACAAACACAAGAAAACCCAAATTTGAGCTTTGAATGTGAATTAAGATTCATGATTGAAGCTGTTCTAAATCAAGAACAATTGATTTTGATGTTGGGTAATCTTCACTAAAAGGTGATATCTTTATTGAACCCAATTTTTATTTTTGATTGATAGGGATAAACTCTTGAATTGTTTTTAGTGGGATTATGTAAAATCTCATTGTGGGGTGTCATGAGTGAGACTTATATTTCTGTGACATGGTGTCATTGAGAAACATGTTCTTGTGGGGTGCAAGGGTTTTTGTCTCTTTTTGTAGTGTTGTTTAGTGTTTCTTCAATTGTGTATGTACAATGTGATTAAATGCAATTCTAGTGGAAAGCAAGTTTAGCGGAAGGCTAGATTGGAAATTGGACATAGGCCATTCAGGGTTGAACCAGTATAAGAAACAATATTAATCTCTTTATCCATACATGTTTGTTATTGGTTTATTTGAGCTGAATCCTTTACTGCATTATTGAATAATTCTCACTTGGATAATTGAATCTTGAAATCATATTATTAGGTCATTGGAAAATATTGAATTATTGAATTAATCTTGGAATCACACTAGACTTTGCCTTTATCTTTCTAAGTAAATTGATCTGTTGCAAATTTTACAACTTATTAGTAGACCTTTGTAAACTCTTTGAAAGAATTTTAAAGGCATCTAGAAGGTGTGTTTTGGAAAACTTTTATTTTAACAAGTGAAAATTATTTTTGAAAATTTATCCAACACCCCCATTTAGAGACACAAACATGTATTTTTACACACACATAGTAAGTCTTTTAGATACAGACACAGATACAAATATAAACGCAAATACAGATTCAGACACACACGCACACCTCCACACACATGCACACACATCTATTTTCATGTTAATACATCTTCTAAATTCAACACGCACGTACTTTTATGTTAGTGCATTTTCTAAATCACATCACATTCATTACCTTTAAACAATTTGTTGAATATGCAGACCGGAATGCATTGATAGTAAAGAGAGGAAAAAAAGAAAAAAATTCTTAATATGGCTACGGTGCTGTTTTGACACACTAACACAGGTATTTTTATGTTAATTCATTTTCTAAATCACTTTCATTACCATTAAAATATTTCTTGAAATCGCACAACAGAATACATTAATAGTAAAGAGAGAAAAAAACTAACTCTTAATATGGCTAAGGTGCTGTTTTCTCCAAGTTATTTCTAGTTTCGCAAGATTACTTTTATGTTAAAGTAAAAAAGCTAATTTAAAAATACGTAAAATTTCTTGTCAAATTTTATTTTTAGCTTAAATGTTCATTCTAAGTTAAGAGTTTCTAGATAAATTATTTATTATTTATAATAAAAATATATTTATAAAACAAAAAATTATATTATAAAATATCCATACTTAAATATTAATTTTAATAAATATAATATAATATATTAAAGATATAATATTATTATATATACATAACTTATTATTAAAAGGAAAAAAATATTTTAAAATTGCACACCTGTATTAGTAATAAATTTGAATGAAGAAATTAAAGATTCTGTAAACACTTAATTTTGATTCAAATAATTTTTAAGAGTACGAAGTACAATGAAATTATCATCCATAAATATTTCATTCAAAATTATTGTTTAATATTAAATATTTATTAATTTCAATTATAGGCTAATAGTTAGAGTTAAGTGTTCTAATTTGAAATATATAAACAACAACAACAACAAATATTTAAGCAATTGTATATTTACAAATATCGTGTCATTTTAACATATAAGAGTATATGTTAAAGAACATTTTACTGTTACCATGTATATTTGTTTGGATAATTTTTTTTTATCTTATATCAAACTTTATACTGCACCCCCACTTTTATGCCGCAGCTGGCGACACCATGCATGAATTTAAAGACTACAAAGGAGAACGTGTTAATCATAGAATTCATGGCCCCAACAAATATAACATCCATAGCAATTTTCATATGAAATTAAGATGTCTTCTTATTTCAGGCATTTTGAGTCATTGGAAAACTCTTTGTCCAAATGACGAACCCAGGCATGTTACTTAAGAAAATGGGCTTTGGTGAAATCTTGTCATCACACACAATATCTCTAACTGTTTGTCAGAATTAAAACAGAAAATATTAGCCATTCATGTCCTCAGAATGTCAACTTGTATAATTTTAATCTACAATCATATCTTAAAGTTTAAAGAATTCTACCATTTGGCTTAGTTGATAAATTAAGTTTCTTACAAGTAATAAAGAGTGCTGTTCTTGGTCATGGTTGGGTTGGAAGCATCATTGTAGTTGATGACTACGATGTGGGTAAGAATATATAGCTGCTTTCTTTTGTAGAAAATCATCAAACATTACATTTGTTTTTAGGTAGAAGTACGAAAGGAAGAAAAATAGACAAATAATTAAGAAAAACGACTCAAGGAATAGAGAAAAACTCCTAATGCAGCATACCATGTGATAAAAATAAAGAGAATTAAACAACAGTGTAGCGTAAGACGGTACGTTTGTGAGGGAAAGAAACAGAAACAATAAGAAAAAAATTACATTTATTTATTCGGTATATGAGTGAAAGGAAGACAATAGTGCCGAAAAAAAGTAAAGGAATTGAGAAAAACTGAAAATGCAACAGATGATATGATATAATTATTATAGATGCAAAACAAAAACAGAAGAAAAGTGTGCGTACAAGTAAGATGGTATGTAGAAATTAATTAAGAAAAGTTAGGTGGGTAAATATCATAACACGCAAGTGCTATTGTTTATTTAAAGGAATACTTTAGCTTCTGATGAGAGCATAATCTTGTTTTGAAGGGAAAATTGGTTGTCTTACACCCATTTGTACTGTAAATAAGTGTCTTGGATATCCAAATACATTATCGAGCTAGCTCTCATTCTCAATTACCATCCTAGTTTTGTGTTTCATTATTTTTCTATTGAGAAACATGAGTTATATGCTGCATTCAATTCGACTAATTCAAATGAAGCCTACTTATTCATGAAAAATAAGTATTTGCTTATTGACTATGCTTTGAGGACAACAAATGACAAGATTTTGAATGGTCCACTTCTTGTTCGAGAAGGTTTCCATCACTTACTGATACACCATTTGGGCAGAATGTGTTGCAACATAATTCAAGCTCATATGTGCACGTAAGAAGCTGAATAAATGTCAGAGAAAATTAGCTACTTTGTTGGAAGACTTCGTCAAAAGTCTGTTGCTGGTTTTTCGGCTAGTTGTTAGGAGCAATTTTGAGTTTCTGTTTTTAAGTTATTTTTAGCACCACTAACGTAGGATTGTTAGACATGGTTAGTGAAGAGTGTTAGCCAAGTTTCCTTTATATTTAAATATTGTATTGTTCAACATTTACAAAATGAGAAGACAGTTGAACTCTCTCTTTCTCTCTCTCTCATTATTCTGTCATCAAAAGTTTGTGATCTTCTTCATCTGAAATTTAACAATTGGTATCAGAGCAACTGATTATCCGGGTTCATATCCAGGGAATTGTTGGGTGATAGGAGAGAGCACTCAAGGGTAAACACGGGTTAGAGAGTGAAAAGGTTGTTCATAATGCAGAACAACGGATCAGGAATAGCCAGTTCACAATTGCCTATTTTTAAAGGCATAAATTATCAGTTTTGGAGCTTGAAAATGAAAACATTATTCAAGTCTCAAGAACTGTGGGGTTTTGTTGAAGAAGGATTTGAAGATACTCAACCTCCAGAACCTGATCAGCAGTTGAGAGAGAAGAGAAAGAAAGATTCCAAGGCATTGTTTATGATACAACAAGCCTTGGATGATGAAATCTTTCCCAGAATTGCCTCAGCAACCACATCTAAGATGGCGTGGGATACTCTAAAGCAAGAGTATCTAGGTGATAAGAAGGTGATTACAGTGAGGTTGCAATCACTAAGGAGAGAGTTTGAAACAACTCTAATGACGGACAAAGAATCTGTCCAAGAATACTTGTCATGTGTATCCACTGTCGTACAACAAATGCGGTCATATGGAGAAACAATGACCAATGAGCATGTGGTTGGAAAATTTCTAAGAAGTCTTACAAGCAAATATGATCATGTTGTAGCGGCTATTGAAGAGTCAAAGGACATGGCTGATTACACCTTTGATGAACTCATGGGATCCTTGCAAGCTCATGAGGAGAGGCTCAATAGAAATGGTGAGAAGAAGGAAGAGAAGGCATTCCATATGAAAGGAGAATCCTCAAACAAGGAAAAAACAGGGCAATTTAGTGGGGTAGAGGTAGAGCTGGCTCAAGAGGAAGGGGCCGTGGAAGAGGACAGAATAAGGAAGGAAAAGAGCAATCATATAAGGGTCCACTTAAATGTTACTATTGCAAGAAGCCATGCCACAAAGAAGCTAGCTGTTGGAAGAAGGAGGAGGATGAACAAAAGGGTAGTAAAAAATCCAATTTTGTGGAGAATGAGCAAAAGTTGTTCTTAGCACAAAGTGCAGCTGGAAATGATGCAGGAGTTGGTGTGTGGTATGTTGACAATGGGTGCTCCAACCATATGTCAAGTGCCAAGTCTATGTTCAGAGAGCTGACTGAATCTTTAAAGAGCAAGGTGAGGCTTGGAGATGGAAAACAACTTGAAGTGGAAGGAAGAGGCACGATTGAAATCAAAACTGAGCAAGGAAACACTAAGCTTTTATATGATGTGCAGTATGTGCCAAATTTGGCTTACAATTTGCTGAGTGTGGGTCAATTACTCAATTCTGGATATTCAGTACTGTTTGATAAGGATTTCTGTTTGATCTGTGATAAAAAATCCAAAAAAGTTGTAGTAAAAATTATTATGGGGAGAAACAGAATATTCCCTCTTGATTTATCTGGAAATGTGAGCAAAGCATTGACAGTTAAACAAGATAATGATGCCAAGCTGTGGCATTTGAGGTATGGTCATTTGAATGTGCAAGGACTGAAGCTTCTGAGTTCCAAAGACATGGTGCAAGGGCTGCCTAAAATTGGTGAGCTTGAGTTGTGTGAAGGATGCTTATATGGAAAGCAGTCAAAAGGACCATTTCCTAGTGGCAGAGCTTGGAGAGCAAGTGAAAGTTTGGAGCTACTGCATGCTGATCTCTGTGGACCAATGCAGACAGTTTCTCTTGGTGGAAGTAAGTATTTCTTGCTTATAACTGATGACTATAGTAGAATGAGTTGGGTCTACTTTCTAAAGGCTAAGTCTGAAGCCTTTGAAAAATTTAAAATTTTTAAGGCTATGGTTGAGAAATAATCTGGTTTATGTGTGAAAGCCTTAAGAACAGATCGTGGTGGTGAATCTTTGTCAAATGAATTCATCACATTTTGTGAGGAGCAAGGAATAAGAAGAGAATTGACTGCACCATATACTCCAGAGCAAAACGCAGTAGCTGAGAGAAAGAACAGGATAGTAGTAGAGATGGCAAGAAGCATGCTCAAAGCTAAAGGTGTACCAAACAACTTATGGTGTGAAGTTGTAGCTACTGCAGCGTACATCCTCAATGTCTCTCCTATAAAGGAAGTCATGAATATGACACCATTTGAAGCATGGAGAGGAAAACAACCATCTGTAAGTCATTTAAGAGTTTTCGATTGTACAGCTTATGCTTTGGTTGATTTGAGATCTAAACTAGGTGATAAATCTCTGAAATGTGTATTCATTGGCTATTCTACTCAATCCAAAGCATATAGACTGTATAACTGATGCAATCTCACCTAACATGCATCATGGCTAGGAGGATCTCAAGGAAGGCATGGCATAGACAAAAGCTCATTGAAGATTCGAAGCCATAGTCTTCGTTATTTTTAGCTTGTAAATATTTTATTTTAATTAGATAAATAGGAAAGTATTTTTAATTCCCTTAAGGCCATGTATTTCCGGCCATCTTCTTAGTTTATAAGGTATAGGTGTCTTTAGTTAAAAAGGAGGAGTAAGCTTATAATGGATGCATAAGTTAAGACATGATTTTGGGCTAGCCCATTCACATTAAGATATGCTAATTGCACCCATAGGGGGTGAACTTAGGTGCCTCACTTAAGGCGTAAGACTTGGGTTAATTAGTTTTAATCCTAATTAAGCCCAAGTCCCATATTGCCTAGAAAAGTGTGCCCAAGCTCTCCCATTGGGCTATATATACTCATTCCCCCTCATTGTAAAATTTCACCTTTGAAGTTGAATGAAAATAGTCTCTTATTGAGCACATTCTTAGTAAAAGGTCTTGAGGATCCTCTCTCTTGAGGAACCTCTTCCTAGTTGGTTTTTATCAAGGGTTCCTTCCCTTGTGGCAAACCTAAACACTTTGGCTTATCTCTCTTTGAGAGTGGCGCCCCACCTCCATTTTATTTCCCCTCCATCATCCATTTCATGGTGCTTGGAACCTCAAGGAAAAAGATCAAGGGAGGCATGCATCATTTGGTATCAGAGCCAACTCCATGAGGTTATTTTCTAGTCTTAATTTTCTTTAATTTTTTTCAGCTTTTCTTCTTAGAGTTCTTGCTTTTTCCTTTATTTTTTCCAGCCTTTGGTTCTTGTCATTTAATTCCTTTTATGTCTTGTTAGTTTATGTTTTTGTAGTTTTCATTTTATGCAATTTATTTCCTAGTTTTAATTGCTTTCTAGATTCAATTTATCTTGTTCTTTTCCATTGAATCTTTATATGTTTCCTTTAGGATTGTTTCCTTAACTTTCTGCCCAGCTTTTTATTTTTTCCTTATTCTTGTGCAAATCCTAAGAAGATCATTGTAATAACTTCACAAAATTTGTGAAGGAAGCCACACATTGTGGTCTTGATCTTTGGATGCACGTTGTTCTTCTTATTTGAATTTTTAATTCTATTTTCCTGCACCTATTTTTCTGTTTTTCCAGCCCTTTGTTCTCTGTTTTGGGCATATATTTCTGGTTATTTTGATTCATTTAATTTCAGTTTTTAATCTTCCAAGTTGTGTCTTAGTTGGTCATGTTGTAGCCCTTTTATTGTCTCTTAATTCTACATAGTTTTGCCTTTTTATTTTTACCATAAAAGTGTGCTATTTCTCTATTGGAAATTGAGCATCAAAGAGGCTTACTCTTGATCCCATGTCCTTAGAGTCTCACATGCTATTTAGATCTTAGCATGTTCTTAAAAAAAAATCTTAAAAAAAATTAATGCTCAATTTCTTCCAAATTTCATTCACTTGTTCAATAATTTTAGTATCTTAATTTTGTGCTAGTTTTTGTGGTGATTTTTGTTGATTGGCTTTGAGAGGCATGTTGGGTATGACTTGGCTGATTATTGAGTAATCAAGTTGTCCTCAACTTCCATAAAACTCTCCTTGTGCCATTTATTTTTTATCACCTAAAATTACTAGTTCATATTAGGTTGCTTTGTTTCTTAATTTTGCACTTTTGTATATCAATTATGGTGGCCATTTCCTATCCTTTGTTCAAGCATTTATGATTCTTTGACTCCTCACTATATTTGCTACAAAATGTGTTAAGAGGTGTAGCAAAATTGTTTCAAAAAAAAAAAGAAGAAGAAAAGAGTTAGTAAAAAGTGCTAAAAACAAGTAAAAAGAGTACAAAAAAATAAAATAAAAATTAGTGCACCTCAAAATTATTAAAAAATTCAAAGGAGTGTTAAATTTTATTGAAATTTGCTTGAATTTATTTGACTATGATTTAGCCACCTTGCTTTACAATTATGCAAATCATTGAATTTGTTGAGTCTTTTTTGTTTTAAGTCCAATTCTATTTTAGGCCCATTCTAGGAATTTTTTTTTGTGTACCAACTTTCTTTCTACACCTTTTATTTCTTGCTTGTCCTTATTGGCTTTCTTTGTGTTTGTCAAATAAATTCTTTCCACTTGGATGTGTTCCTATTCTTGTTAAGTGCTTTTTATTGCTTTTTGCTTTCAAATTCTACTTCCCTTGGTCTCTTGCTTGGGCGCTTGTTTTCTCTTGGTAGGTAGCCAAATTGTTGAAATTTTCACAAGGGTAGCATCCTTAGGAAGTTTTGATTTAAAACCAAGGAAGAGGAGACTTGAAAAGGAGGCCAAGACTAGAGTGATACACTTGGTGAGGAGCACTTAAAGAAAGGAGCTAGATTCAACTACTTTTAATTTTCTTTGTTTAATTTGAGTGTATTTTTAAAGGACATTTTAATTAGAGGTATTGGATGCCCATAAGGGTCACCTCTTTTGTGTGTAATAAATCTTAGTTTCTTGTTTTAGTGTGGATAAGGAATTGGTACCCCTTATTCATACTTAGGAGCACGTTAGAATCCTTTAGCTTTGCTTTAAATTTCTTTATTTGCTTTCAACGTTTTAGAAAGTGTTAAAGTTCCAAAGACTCTTAACACTTTAGGAGAAAACAAAAAAGAGAGGAGTGTTTTGCATATTAGTTCCCTAGGCCTTACACTTTGACATGTTTTCACACACTTCTAGGAGTGTTAGGAGTAGTAATGAAACTAGGGAAAATAAAGGAGAAGAATGTGAGAATAGAATAAAAGAAAAGAATGAGAAGAGTGATAAACCAACCTTGCCCACATATCCATACTCTATTGATTAGGAAATAGTAGAAAAACAACGTAGGGAAATTTGGAAAAATGAGAGAAAACAAAGAGAGATGAGGAAAAGAGAACAAGAGGAACTAGATAGAGAGGAGAGAAGAGAGAAAGAACAAAAAGAAAAGGAGAGACAAGAAAGAAAAGAAAGAAGAGAAAAAGAGAGACAAATAGAGAGTAGGGAAAATGAAAAGAAAGAAAGAGAAGCAAGAGAAAAAGAAAGAGAAGAGAGAAGAGAAAAAGAGAAGAGAGAAAAAGAAAGAGAAAAAGAAGAAAACAAAAGAAAAGAGTTAGAGAGAAAAGAGAGAAGAGAAAGGAGAGAAAAAGAGAAGAAAGAATTGGAAAAGAGAGAAAAGGAACAAAATAAGTTAGAAAGAAGGGAAGAAATAAAGATACAAAAAGAGAGAGATGCCTATAAGAGCTCTTGTGGTAACATTTACACACATTATAGAGACTTAGAGGAGCCTAAAATAATCCATGATATTCATGCTTCTTCTAGTAAGAAGGAAAACCCTAAGAGGCATCCTAAGAAAAAGACAAACCCTTCTATAATTAAACCCAAAAGAGAGTCATCCAAAAGAAAGCATATTGAGAGAAAACCCTTGAGTATGAGTGACACCCCTACCACTAGTTCGAGCAATCGTTTTCCAAGTCCTAAATGTTTTAAGTGTTTAGAAAAAGGGCATATTGCTTTGTTTTGCCCCAAAAGAAAAAGGACTTTAAAGGGAACATCAAATGAAAAGGGTATTCATTCATGTGATGATCTCTTCAAAGTGAAACAACTTCTTGGAAGCCATCCTTGTAAGGAAACCCAAACACAAAGAGAGAATGAGAATGTTTTTCAAACAAGATGCAAAATTTTGGGCAAAACTTTTTCTCTTATTGTGGATGGTGGATCATGTTGTAATTTTTGTAGCACGAGGGTGGTGGAAAAGCTATCACTTGCTACTACTCCTCATCCTTCACCTTATTCTTTGCATGGACTTAATTATGAAGATGGTGTAGTAGTAAGAGAGCAAGTGGAGATTAGCTTCTTCATAGGGAAGTATCACGATAAAGTGTTATGTGATGTAGTCCCTATGGAAGCTAGTCACATGTTGCTGGGAAGGCCATGGAAACATGATAAGGAAACTTTGCACAATGGCCTCACTAATAAAATCACTCTCTCATAAAGGGAAAAAGATCACCTTACTTCCTCTTACCCCTACCGAGGTTATGGAGGATAGAAGGATCATGAAGCTTAAGAGAGAAAGGGATAAAAATGAAAATAAGGTTGCTGGTAGGAAGACCGAGTCTAAGGAAGATCCGCCTTTGCCTTCAAAGGAGGTTCTCTACATAGAAAAATTTTCCGGCCAACTCTTACAAAAAGAACAAGTTGAATTTGAAGATGTGCCTATATCTTTTGAGCACCTTGATCCACACCCTCAAATCCAACTTGATGAGTGCTCCATTCCACCTAGACTAGTCTCGCCAACTATTTCAAAACCTTTGAGGCTAGTATCTAGTGCAATTGGAGGAGGATGGGGAACTGTTGTGTGGAGGCACATGCACACTAAAATATTTTCAAACTTTAGTGACAACCTCCACTACCCCATTCTTAAAAGGCCTCCTTATAGACCTCTCACTTCCCCCAAAATCACTTGTCTGCATATACTTACTGCTTTCCTTATTTTCTTGCAGACTTTGAAAAAGCGGAAGAAAGACCTCAGGATTTGAGGTCAAATCCTCTCCAAGGGAGAGGAGATGATGCAATCTCACCTAGCATGCATCATGGCTAGTAGGACTCAAGGAAGGCATGGCATGAACAAAAGCTCATTGAAGATTCGAAGCCATAGTCTTCGTTATTTTTATCTTGTAAATATTTTATTTTAATTAGATAAATAGGAAAGTATTTTTAATTCCCTTAAGGCCATGTATTTCCGACCATCTTCTTAGTTTATAAGGTATAGGTGTTTTTAGTTAAAAAGGAGGAGTAAGCTTATAATGGGTGCATAAGTTAACACATGATTTTGGGCTAGCCCATTCACATTAAGATATGTTAATTGCACCCATAGGGGGTGAACTTAGGTGCCTCACTTAAGGCCTAAGACTTGGGTTAATTAGTTTTAATCCTAATTAAGCCCAAGTCCCATAATGCCTAGAAAAGTGTGTCCAAGCTCTCCCATTGGGCTATATATACTCATTCCCCCTCATTTTAAATTTTCACCTTTGAAGTTGAATGAAAATAGTCACTTTGTGAGCACATTCTTAGTGAAAGGTCTTGAGGATCCTCTCTCTTGAGGAACCTCTTCCTAGTTGGTTTTTATCAAGGGTTCCTTCCCTTGTGGAAAACCTAAACACTTTGGCTTATCTCTCTTTGAGAGTGGTGCCCCACCTCTATTTTCTTTCCCCTCCATCATCCATTTCATGGTGCTTGGAACCTCAAGGAAAAAGATCAAGGGAGGCATGCATCAATAACCCTTTTACTAGCAGGGTTATGGTCAGTAGGAATGTTGTGTTTGATGAGAATGTAGGCTGAATTGGGAGCAAAGAGAAAGTTGTGACAGTACTCAGCAGAAAATAGTAGGGACTGATGGTTCAGGGGTGGACTTAATTGAGCCAACAAATGATCAGTAGTCTCCAAGTCCTCATGCAACACCATCATCTTCAAATCACAGCTCATCATCTTCTTCAAGTCCTTCATCATCAAGTTCATCGAATAATTCTGCACCAAGAAGATGCAGGACTCTTACTGACTTGTATGCAAACTGCGACTTTGCACTGATGGTAGTAGATCCAACCAGTTTTGATGAAGCTAAAGATGATGTTGAATGGCAAGATGCAATGAAGGAGGAAATCAAGTCCATTCAAAAGAATGAGACTTGGAAATTGGTTGATCTTCCCGAAGAGAAGAATGTTATTGGACTTAAATGGGTATCAGAACTAAGTTAAATTCAGATGGGAGTATTCAGAAGCACAAAGCCAGGTTGGTGGCAAAAGGGTATGCACAGCAAGAAGGAATCGATTTTGAGGAGACATTTTCACCAGTGGCAAGATTTGAAACTATAAGAGTGATATTAGCTTTGGCTGCCCAATGGAAATTGGATGTGTTTCAGCTGGATGTAAAATCTGCATTTCTCAATGGAGACTTACAAGAAGAAGTTTTTGTTGAGCAACCACTCGGCGTTGTCAAAGATGGTGAAGAAGGCAAGGTTTACAAGCTGCAAAAGGCACTTTATGGACTGAAACAGGCTCCAAGAGCTTGGTACACCAAGATTGACTTATTCCTTCGTCAAAATCAGTTTGAGAGAAGTGAGAATGAGCCAACTCTCTGTGTAAAAAAGGAAGGCTTGAATGGATTCATTGTTGTTTGTCTTTATGTGGACGACATCATCTACTTTAGCTCCTCTCAGAAGCTGCTAAATGAGTTCAAAGCATCAATGATGAAGCAATTTGAGATGACAGACTTTGGACTGCTTCAGTATTTCTTGGGACTAGAAGTAAAGCAAGGAGAAGATGGAATATTTCTGTGCCAGAGAAAGTATGCAGAGGATTTGCTAAAGAAATTTTCAATGAAAAAATGTGAAACTGTCAAAACTCCTATGAATTCTAATGAGAAGCTGCAAAAGGAGGATGGCATAGGAAAAGCCGATGAAAAGCTGTTCATAAATCTTGTAGGAGGTCTGAATTATCTCACTCACACACGTCCTGACATTGCTCAAAGTGTAAGTGTGGTATCAAGATACATGCATTCTCCAACAAAGCAACAACTAGGTGCAGCAAAAAGGATTATGAAGTATGTTGCAGGATCAACTTGTTATGGAATCTTGTATGAACATGTCAGTGAGTTCAAGTTAGTTGGCTACACAGACAGTGACTGGGCAGGCAGTTTGGATGACAGGAAAAGTACATCAGGGTCAGTTTTCAGTTTTAGCTCAGGAGCTATTACTTGGAGCTTAAAGAAGCAGGATATTGTGGCTCTGTCATCATCTGAAGCAGAATATATAGTTGCTGGTGCAGCAGCAAGACAAGCTGTTTGCTTAGAAAGTTGTTAAAAGATTTATGTTGTGAGCAGGAAGGAGCAACTGAGATATGGTGTGATAACAGGTCTGCAATCGCTATGACAAGAAACCCAGCGTTTCACGCAAGAACCAAGCATATTGAAGTACAACATCACTTCATAAGGAAGCTTACGTCAGAGGAAACAATCGCTCTAGGATTCTGCAGCACAAACGTCCAAAATGCAGATCTGTTTACCAAGGCTTTAGCTCAAGCCAAACATCAGTTCTTTATGGAGAAAATTGGTATGTATGAGTTTGAATTAAGGGGAGGTGTTGCAACATAATTCAAGCTCATATGTGCATGTAAGAAGCTGAATAAATGTCAGAGAAAATTAGCTACTTTGTTGGAAGACTTCGTCAAAAGTCTGTTGCTGGTTTTTCGGCTAGTTGTTAGGAGCAATTTTGAGTTTCTGTTTTTAAGTTATTTTTAGCACCACTAACATAGGATTGTTAGACGTGGTTAGTGGAGAATGTTAGCCAAGTTTCCTTTATATTTAAATATTGTATTGTTCAGCATTTACAAAATAAGAAGACAGTTGAACTCTCTCTTTCTCTCTCTCATTATTCTGTCATCAAGAGTTTGTGATCTTCTTCATCTGAAATTTAACAAAATGGAATAGATTGTGACTTCAACACTGTTTATGACACAGGATTCCCCTTTTACACAAAAAAACTGAAGCGTTCATCTTTTTTGCCAACGAATGTGCCTACATACACTATGCTCCAGGAACTGACAAAATACTTTCAGGACCTACGACTATTGCTAACATGTTTCCTTGCTTCAAGAACACAGTGTTTGAGAATGGCATTGATGCTGCATTTAGGTCATCCAGGAGCCATGAAGCATACTTACAATTTTAGAATTTGTTTTTACATGATATATTCACAAGTGACTGCAGTGTGCATTAGTTTTTCAAACTTAAAATGAAGAACAGAGTTTAAAAAACATAAGACGTTACTAAGTTCTTGGGAATTGAGTTCCCTTGTCACAGTATTTGCAGTTTATTTTGTTTCTTTATCTACATGTTTGAGTTATGTGGGTCATATGTTTTCTTAGAAAATAAGAATATTTTTAATATCTTTAGTAGCTCAACTAATGAACTTTAAAAAAAGAAATATATAATAATTAACTCATTTTTTACCGTACAAAACAATCTTGTTTATAGGTGGAACAATAAACTTTTTTTTACATACGCATTTGAGAGAATCTGCATTAGAGTCTCTAGACCTATCTGTAGAATACATCAATAGCTTTGTAAATCCATGAATTTCAGGAAAAGTAGTAGTTTTGACATTCTATATCCTCATTTGGCTATTTTAACTTGTTAGAGTGTACATTGTATACTCTATTGTTAATATGAGCTCATGTTTATTATATGTATAAAATTTCTATTTGTTAGTTAACCAAATTGCAGATATTCTCACCTAGCCCCCATGTCCAAAGCTTTGAAATCACTTGAAGATTGAGTGTGTTAGGCTCTTGGAAGAGCAACACAAACAAAAACTTGAGGAGTGTGATGAGTTGGTTAAGGAAAACAGTGAGCTGAAGGGTGAAAAGCATAAAGTTGAGGATCCCTAATCAAACTCTACATTCTGAAGTCGTTAAACTTCAACAGAAAGTAAATAATCTCACACTGGGTCTTACTAACTTTTAGAATGGTTAGGACTTAAGAGAATCTGAATAAGTTTTTAGGTTGTGAGGCATTCCTCTAATAAATAATGTCTAAGATATGTTCAAAATATACATAAAAAATTATAATCTAAATCTTCAGTCATATCTGTTGAATCCTATTATGTTATGTATAGGCCTGTCTGTTCACTATTAGGAAAGATTGGACATAGCACAGCAAGTGTATCCTTAAGAAGAAAAGAAATTCTTCCAAACTTAGAAAACTAAAAAGAAATGACCCAAAAAGATATGGATACCTAAAGCTAAATAATTCATCTTTCAAATGCCCTTAATATGACAAAGGAAACTCCCTTGTTATATTTGAATGGTGGATGCTTCATGCTTGCAACATATAATGAAAGAAAGGTTTATGTTTATCAACCTCAAACTTACGAGTTGTATATATTAGCTTTTATGTATAAAATATAAGTAGGTAATGTTATGTTATATTTGGATAGATTATTTATCGTTTTGCATGTGTTGTTATCTTGAGTTATAATCTTTATTTATAGACCCTTTAAATATATATTATGACCATGTTTTCTATTAAAGGCAGCAACTTTTCATTTAGATTTTTGTTTTTGTTCAGATGTAATCGGTCTACAAACAAAAAATTAACTTCGTTGGGGAGATAAACAAGAAGCATATGACTAAATTGTTTGTACTTGTCAGAAAATAACATATATTTTTTTCTAAAAAAGATAAAAATTGACAACTAATTGCGGGTTTAAGAGATTAAGCAGCCGCTCCAACAGCTACACCACCCTTGAGCCTGGATTTACCATAAAAGGTTTCTTCAAACCGGATGATCTCATCCTTGGATCCATAAGCAACTTGAGTTCTCCCATCAACGTTAGTGATGACTTTGTCTAGCACAGACTGATGACCATCACTGTTGTAACCTCCAGCTTTTTCAATCAAGAACCCCAATGGAGTTACCTCAAACAACAGTCTCTACTTTGCTTTCGCCGACGGAGATGCCAGCTGGTGAAGATGCCTTTTTCTTTTACAATAATCTACAGATATATGACATTGTGAAAGCATATATATTAGTATACTGGTTGGTAATGAGCTTCACAGAACATGCTGCTTCATGAAATAATATAAAAAACTAGGCTTTATTAAAATGTCATTTATGATTGTGTTAAGAAAATTAAGAACGTGGTTGACATCCAGCACCATTCCTCCAGTCTATCTCAATGTGTATTTTTAATTGACATAGTAATCAACCAACTATTGGATGACAAAAAAAGATGTTAGTTTATGCATAACAATTTCTGTTATTTTAATCACCAATCATATCTTAAATTTTAAAGAATTTTAGCCTTTAACTTAGCTGATAAACCAAGTTTCTTACAATCATGAAGAATATTGTTCTTTGTGATGGTAGGGTTGGAAACATCATTTGTAGTTTATGGATGTAATGTTGAAGTTGGTGATTTTGGAAACATGTTTTTTAGGTACAGTGACATCCTTTTTGCACACTGATTGCGTTTTCGTTGAAACTCTTGGTTCTACTTCTTGTACCTTTTTTTAGTAGATGAATGAAGAATATTGAACTCATTGTTAATAGTAATATCTACAACTGTCTTTAAAACTTACCCATAAGTTTTTTAATGGTTATATAACCTTGCATGATTATCAACGGATCACCTGCTAAAGGTGTACTTTTCCATTGAGCTACACCAATAACCTATTCAAGTTTCCATATTTCAAAAGACCATAAATTTTAAGACCTTATTCAAACCATGCTAGTATGATGAGTTACTCCACAAATAGAAGCCTGGTTTGTAAACTCAAGAGGCCGATCTACAAATAGAAACCAGCTTCAAGAAATGGTACCTAAAATTTGATGCCTGTTTGTCTATAATGCAAGAAGAATTCATGGCTTATATTTTGCTACTATTCTTGTGATTATATTGAGGAATCTTATGATAACACTTTAACTTGAGGAATCCATTAAAAAGCAACGAACGATCTCTTGTGATAACAGTTATAGTACGTGTTTTATATAACGAGTAATGTGATTAGGTTTCCTTTTCTATTACTATCTAGGATTTTTCCCCACAGAAAAGTCTAAAACTTGGAGGTTGTTATCTACGCAAGAGACAACTTGGATAATGGGTTTCAAGAGATTGTATATGCTCATCTTCCTCGATCATGTCTTCAACAGTGTTGTAAATTCATATAAATTTAACTTTTTTCCCTAATTATTTATGGTCCAAGTAATGTCCATTTTATAAAATCATGGTTAAAAATGGAGTAAATAACAAATACGGTCTTATAAGGTTTTCATTCTATTTTAACATGTTTACAATTTTAAAATTTTATAGATTATAATGATGACTGAAATTTATAAACATTGTGGTTGTTTAATCGTTAACATATTAAAATCACTAATGTTGCTAAATTATGTTTCTAGAAAGATCAAATCTGACTAGTTTAAAAATATAAAGGTAATAAATTGATTTTATTTTAAATAATGAAAGACCAAATTAAAAACAAAATATTTAGGCTAATAAATAATACAGTAATATAAAAAACCAATATTATATTTCATATATATATATATATATATATATATATACCAAACAAATAAGGGTACTTTTTTATTAGAAACGTAAGCTATATATGTCTACTTTTAAATTAATACAAGTTATTAACTTTCTCTATCTTACTGCTAATATATTATGATCTCTATTACTGTTACGTCCACTCATTTCAGAGGAAATTCTGGGATGCCTTTATTGAAATATAAATGACATTTATTTGTTGAAAAATTATATCTTCAAATATATAGAGAATAATTAAATACAGTCACCACTAAAACCATTTAACTTTTTGAGTATTTTAAAAATATATTTAAATTTATGAATACGTATGAACATAATAATTGCAAACAAATTTGTTTTTTCTTTTATAATATTTAAATTCTTCACTTAAAATTTAGAACTCCAAAAATAAAAAATTTAAATTTTTTTTTTTTTTCAGATCTTTAAAAATTGGAGAAACAAGTCTAAATCTATTTTGAGCGATTATAATACTAGCTTTTGAAATTGAATAACGAAGGAAGACTTAGAAGACAGGAAATTAATGTATTTATTATGTTATCAGTGAATAATTAAGAAAAATATTATGCACCTTCAGCACTGTTTTATTCTTAAGCCGTGCAAATTGCATCATGTGCACATATATATTACATAAAGTAAAAAGAAACAACAGATGAGGCAGGAGCGTATATGTCCAAGCAAGCAAACATCAGCAAGTGAAGTCTTTATTCTTATCACACCATCATATCAATACTTTCAGATTTCAGGGGGTTGATCCGGGTGGTGATCTTGTTGTGATGAACATGAGATTTAAGCCCCTCATTGTTGATAGGCAAAATGCCATTGAAAGAGGGCCAATTGGGAAGAATAGGCTTTACTCCACCACTGATGTAATCATTGGTTGTACCTGGAGCAAAATTGATAAGTGCATATTGATCTCCTTTGAACAGGTAGGCTTCATTTTCCCTGTGGGAAGCAAAAAGTTGCATGAATATCACTTGCCAAGATGGTGCCCTGCAAGCTAGGAAACCCATCAGTGATGTTGCGAATGTGAATGAGATTCTTTGAATCATAGTCCGTAAGAGCGTACTTATCACCTCTGAATAAGTACGCTTCATGGCTCCTGGATGAGCTAAATGCTGATCAATTGATTCTCACGGTATCCTTGAAGAAAGGAAACATGTCAGCAATTGTCATAGGACCTGAAAGTATTCTGTCATCTGTAGTTGCTGGAGCATAGTCTATGTAGGCACAAATGTCGTAAAAAAAGATGAACGCTTCATATTTTGGTGTGTAAAAGGGGAATCCTGTATTGTAATCAGTGTTAAAGGCACAATCTATTCTATCCTCGAACGTTGTATCAATAAGTGTTGGAAACCCTTTTCCAACAAGAATGGTCCATTCAAAATCTTGTCATCTGTAGTTCATTGAGCATAATCAATAAGCACATACTTATTTCTGATGAATAAGTAGGTTGTGTTTTCCCTAGTCGAACAGAATGCAGCATCTATACAACTAGAAATTGACATCTTTCTTTACGGAAAATAATGAAATGCAAGATTAGGGTGGTAAATTAGAATGAGAGTTGGATGATGCAGTTTGATACTTTTTTATAGGGTGTAATAGATCAAACGTTCCCTTCAAACCAAGATTGAACTCTCATCTTAAGCTAAATTATTCCTTTAATTAAAACATAACACTTGAGTGCTATTATATTTACGCACCTAACTCTCCTCTTAATTAATTTACACTTTTTTGTGTTTAATTTAATCACATCATTTGTTGCAGTATCAGTTTCTCTATATATTTTCTTTCAGTCATATACCAAATAAATATTTGAAAATTTTTTCTTACTATTTCTCGTTTCCTTTCACTCGCAAACGTACCATCTTGCTTTACATTTCTTTTCTCTTTATTTATCACATTGTATCCTTTAGTTTTTCTTTTCTTAACTATTTCTCTTTCTTTCACACATAGTTTGAAAAAGAAATGTAATTTAAGTATTTTCCACATCACAAAGCAGTCATATATTCTTATATATGAACCTGTTTTCCTCAGAAGGCAAACATGCAGAACGGGTTATCTAAGATTCTAAGTAGATTAATAGCTTTAGGCTATACTGTATGTTGTTAAGGGTTTACGACCCTAAACCCTATACTGTATGTAGTTGATTATCATTAAATCTAAGAATAGGTTAAATAAATTAGTAGTTTAAGAAATTCATTGGGTGTGAGCATTGGAGATGTAACTTGTGTTTACTTAACGCTCAACCTTATCACAGTCCTTGTGTTTGTAACATACAATCAATTCAGCATTATCAATTAACCCAATTAACTTCAAACTAATTGAAAAAAATCCTGTAAGGCCATAGGAACAACCAGAGATCAAAATATTATTTCTGCAGATTCTGTGAAACTTTAACTTTGAATTTTTGCACGACAGTTTATATCGAGAAGATTGATAAAAAGTGAGCCATTCCTTATCTGAATAGTGAAAATATATTATTGACATTTTTCTTTCAATCAGAAAGAGAGACCGAAAATCAGCATTACGAGAACAGATATATATATATAATATCCAAGCATCAATTGTCTCATAGTTGTCCTGCATATTTGGATTTAATTGCATCCTTCAACTGTTGAACAAATGATCATACACATTTTGCCCTAATTTGACATGTCCAGGTTTGATTTATCCACCGAAAAACTGAGCAAAATGAGAATAAAAAGAAAGTGAAAAAAACAAGTCAAAACAATAGTGTACAATACAAAATAAGTTTACCTGAAAAATTGTTTCTAAAATCACCAACATCATATTCACATCCATTAACCACAATGATGCTTCAAAACCCCACCATTACAGATCAAAATTATTTAGTACTTGTAATAAACTTGATTTGTGAGTTAAGCCAGTTGGTAGATTTTGCTGTCCTCATTCTCTCAACAGTTGGCGATTCTGTGTGATGAGAAGATTTTGCTAAAGCCGATTTTCTTTAGTAACATGTCTCGGTTCGTTGTTTGCAGGTAGAGCTTTCCAATTTTTAATAATACGTCAAATAAGACACCTTCATTTCATATGAAAATTGGAAAGGATGTTATATTAATGGGGGACCATTGATTCTATCATTAACACGTCCTCCTTTGTAGTCTTTGAATTCATGCATGGTGTCGCCAGCTGAGGCATGAAAGGGTCATCCTTGTTGGGGATGCGGTATAAAGTTTGATATAAGGTAATAAATTAGAAAAAAAAATATTAACGAATATACATGGTCATAGTAAAATGTTCTCAAACATATACTTTTAAATTTTAAAATTGCACGAGATATTTGTAAGTAGACAATTACTGAAATATATGTACTATTTTTATTATATATACATAGATGTTTCAAATGAGAAAACCTAATTCTAACTATTAAACTATAATTAAAATTAATAAATAATTGAGGTTAAAATAATATTGCTATTAACGGAAACCATATTGCAACATCATAAATAGAAATTATTATAAGATATGATAAACACTATTACATATATGATATTTAGTAATATTAAAAAAGTATCGTTAAATCATAAGAAAGTGTTACTAGTATGATTTAGTCATATTTAATCAAATGTTATGCATATTCTATGTTACTGATAACATTTTCTGACAGTTTTACATGATAAAAGTAACGTTTACAAAAAATATTTATAAAAGTTTTTGGTAACTACATGTATGCTAAGTTATGAAATAGCCCTAACATTTCTTTCCTAGTTGATATTGTCGGTAAGTAATTGTCAAACCCTAGAAATGATAGCTTGATAGCAGCTAGGAAGGTTAGCATGTACCTACAAAAGATCAAAGGGCATATGCTTATATATAGGAAAGCTGGCAATTTGGACATAATAAGGTACACATTCAAACATTCATGGTTGATTATAGTAAGTTTACTTCTTGTTACATATTTAAGATTTGTTACATATTTAGGATTTGTGTCTCTTTGCTCTTTCTTCAAAATGATGGTGGAAAATTGGAAAAAAATAATCAAAATTCATAGGTCTTTCTTTGGAATTCTAAGATTGCGTGGATTAGCTGGAAGTCTATGTGTGAACCTAAGAAAAATGGTGGGCTGGGCTTGAAAAATAACTTCCTATTCAATGATGCTCTCTTGGGCAAATGGAGATGGTTGATGACATCACAAAATGGTCTTCTATGGGAAAAGATTGTTAAATCCAAATACAATGGGTGAAGAGGTTTAGTGCAAGGAGAAGACAACAAGTATATGTCAATTTGGTAGAAAGACTTGAGAAAATGTTATGGGGTGAAAACCGATCAGTGTTTGGAATGGAAGGTTGGGAATGAATCTAAATTTAAATTCTAAAAGGACAATTACCTAAGGAGCATTGAAGTATAAATTCAATCATTTGTTCCTAAACTCAGTTAACAAAAAAAAGGTTAATAAATACATTTGAGCATTGGGAAGAGGGAGCTTAGGTGTGGGATTTTGAGTGGCGTAAGCAGTGGTTCAGCTGGGAGGAAGTTTTAGTAAATGAGTTGAAATCAAACATTGATAGAGTGAGAGTGCTAAACATTGGTGAGGATAGGCCAGGTCTGGAACTGAGACCCATCTAGAATTTATTTTGTTTCTTCTTTTTATGCAATTTTGCAGGCTAGGTCTTCAAAAGAACAACCTCAACAAATGTTCAAGCTGCTGTGCAATTCCAACAGCAACATTCTCTATGCATATTCTGTCATAAGGAAGTCGAGTCAGTAGATCATGTGTTTTTCTTATGTGAAATGGATAATAGGATTTTGGTCTTGGTATAGGAGGATTGGCATATCCACAGTTAATCCACCGTCAACACAATGACACATTTTGTAACATTGGTGGATGATTATCTGACTAGTTGTGATATGGAGCCTTTGAAAATTCAAAAATAATAATCTTTTCAAAAATATTGATTTTGATTTTGATTCATAGAGAGGGAGTCTCAGTTTTTAGCCAAGTGATGGATTAAAAATGCGAGCAAAGATTTTTCCTAGTCCTTTGACTTGTTGTCAGCTAATACTGGTGCATGTTTAGGAAGACCTCTAGAGTAAGAGCTGGACTTTGGATGGTTGTCCTGTGTTGGCATACTCTGTCCTATTTCTTATGCAGGGTGATTGCAGTCCCATTCATCACTTTGTGGTCTTGCATTTTCTTCAATTTGACTTTTGGATTACATTAAATAGGGTCAGAGACTAATTCGGTTTCACATAGGGATGGCAAAAACACCCATAGCTGTGGTACCCGCCTGAACCTGCCCCAATTTTTACAGGTATTACCCAGTTTGAATGGGTATGGGTATGGGTACGAGTACGAGTATTACCTGATGTGTTAAACTGGGTATGGGTATGAGTATATGACTACCCGCTCCGTACTTGAACCTGTACTCATTCCGTTATAATTTTAATGATTATATAATAATTTTAAATTTATATATTTAATTAAAAATTTTAATTCTTAAGCTTTAATTTAAAATTTCTTGCAATTAATTATTCTTTATATAATTTTTAAATTAAAATATAATTAATAACTTAATATATATAATTTATTTAATAATAAATAAGTAAATTTAAATTGTAAAAAATAATATGATGGGAACCGCGGGTATACCCGAACCCAAAAACACCCGACGGGGATGAAAATGGGGATTAAAATTTCATACCCGCTCTTCTTATACCCGAACCCGAACTTGCCCTGCACTTTTCAGGGACGGGGATGTGGAGGGTCAAACCCGCACCCGTCTCACCCGTTGCAATCCCTAGTTTCACATAGTAGCAGCTATGCAATCTGCACATTTTACAATTTTCTACGTGTGTTGGTTGCTGCAGTGAATTTAATTATATCACACCTATTCTATTCTTTACGGCGCAACTTAATTATACTCTCTGAAGGTTTAGTATAGTATCTATTATCTGGTAGCTGTTTCAGGGTCTGTAGTGTTAGAGGGTCCGTATGGGGCTTGGATATATGAGCAGGTCTGTAAGCTATATAATTTTGTTTCTCTCAAATTCTCACATTGTCGTGATGGGTTACTTGGATTGGCAGAAAACAGGAAGTCAGCTGTAGCAGATTTCATACTTGAAGAAATGTTGGTTCCATTTTTTGGCCTTAGGAAGGTATACCATACCAGGTTCTTGGTTGTTAGTCTTAGGTAGCTGGACCATTTGTGGTTAGCTTGAATTAGAGTGTAATATTTGTTAACCACCTTTACTTGGAAATATAAATCCCTTTTTTTTTGTGCAATTACAATTGTAAGTTCCATTATAGTGCAGATTAATATGTAAATATATCTTACTTATAAAAAAACATATTTAAGATACTTACGTTAATATCCTTGAAGGGTAAGAAAGAAACTCTTACTGCCTTTGTTCACATTGCAAGAAGAGTTCATTTTTTTCTACTATTCTTATGGTTAGGTTGGCTAGTCTTTTGATTGGACTTCGCCCTGTGGACTTCTTCAGGCCACAAAAAACTTTTCGTGATAATATTGCGACAATATTTTATACAACAAATAATAAGAGTTCTAGTGGATCTAATAAGCTAGAGTTGAAGAACTTGATTGCTAAAGATCTTGTGGATAGTTGAATTGCGATAGTTTTAATAAGTCGCATGGCTAGGTTTCCTTTATTATTACTCTCTGATCATATTCGTTCCATTCAAAACTCTAACACTTGCATGGAGAGCTTTGTAATCATGCAATAGGCGATTTGGACAACGGGTTTTAAAAAATTGTATAATGCCCAAATATGCTCATAATCCTATATGATGCCCTAGGTATTATCACTATTCTAAATCCGTAGAAATTGTAACATTTTTTTGTTAATTTTTATGACCAATTCATGGCAAAGAGTGGAGGAGGGAATATGTAATAGTGTGTTATAAATTTTCACTATTCTTCTGTATGTTTACATTTTTTAAATTTTAAATATTTTAAAGATATTTTAAAACAATTATATTTTGTAGTAGTTTTAATCAATAATATCTTCAAATTACTAAGGGTATTAAATTTGTATTTCTAGAAGAATCAACCCCAATTGTTAAAATAATATAAAGGAAATAGAGTGAATTTTTTAAAGAATCAGATACCAGATTAAAAAAAGAAGATAAAAAACAAAAGTAATGTATATAAAAACACATGATTACTTTTAATATTAAATTCAAAATATAAAACAAATCTTATTTCTTTCAAATTGATATTGCTAACGAGACATACAAAATCAATATTACAATTCTCCTCGTATATAGGAAACAAGCATGGGTGTGGCATCTAGCAACTAAGAGGTAGGAATAGTAGTCATGCCTTAAGCATGCTTAGAGGGGTACGTCCATAATGAGAGGGGTGAACATAACACATGCTTATCTTCTCTAAAAGCTAGCCCATCTTAGCAAACTCTTAACATAATGACTATAGTACCTTTTAGAAAAATAAAAGATGACCTAAAAACTAAAGGGTAACCTAAATACAATAGTCAAAAGGGAAGGTTGACTTTAGGGGTCAACTACTAAAAAGTCAAAGTCAACAAAATTATAAAAGGTCCTAAATTCTAATTTATGCAATGGAATAAAGCTTATTCATATATCCTTCAAGGGCCTTGAGCCGGATTGCATCAGCGCCTATAAAATCCAGCGAGACCATGAAAGCCTTTTATCTTTGTCATACTCTTTTGGGTAGGCGATTCTTGGATTGCTTTTATCTTTTCAGGATCAACATGGACCCCTTTTGTGTTAACTACAAAACTTAGGAAAATTACACTATCTACAAAAAAGGTGTATTTTTCTAAGTTACCAAAAAGATGATTACTCCTAAGAGGAGAAAAAACATGCCTTAGATGTCCTAAATAATCATCTAGATTCCTAGAGTAAACTAAAATGTCATCAAAGTAAACTACACAAAATTTACCAAGGCAATACCTCAGTACATGATTCATTAAGTGCATGAATGTGCTTGGGGCATTGGTTAGCCCAAAGGGCATAACCAACCACTCATAAAGACCAAATTTAGTCTTCAAAGCAGTTTTCCACTCATGACCCTATTTGATCCTTATTTGGTGGTAACCACTTCTAAGATCTATTTTTGAAAATATTTTTGCCCCATGCAATTCATACAACATGTCATCAAGACGGGAGATTGGGTGCCTATATTTGATGGTGATGTTTTTTATTGCACGACAGTCAAAACACATCTTCCATTGGTCATTCTTCTTGGCCACCAACAAGACCGACACAACACAAGGGCTTATGCTCTTTTGAACCTAGCCCTTCTCCAATAGCTCATTCACTTGAGACTCAATCTCTTGGTTATCCATGGGGTTGAATTGCGTCAGGCACCAAATCAATTTAATATTCTATACCCCTAATGGGAGAAAGTCCTTTCGGAACCTCATTAGGGAATATGTCATCAAATTCCTTTAAAATATCTTGAATCCCTTGAGGAAGGTGCTCATGTGCATGGTTGTGACAGTGCTCTCAGTAGAAGAATACAGAATGGGAGAAGGATTTAATGCCTCTTTGCAAAAGAGGAGATAAAAGGGCTTGTTAGTCAAATGAGCTTCTTTTAAATCACATTTAGTAGCAAATAAACTCTTTTTACTATCATTCCCTTTGGAAGGGGCATCACCTTCCGACTCTCTCTCTTTACCCCTTTCAAGCTTTAGGAGTGAAGCTTGTGTTTTTCTTTTGTTTTTGTTTTTCCTCAACTCTTTTCTTTTTCATTGCAAATTTATCCTCAACCACTTGAGAAGGTGAGAAAGGATATAATTTGAGGCGCTTTTCATTATGGGTGAGGATCATTTGATTGGAGTGACCATGGTGAATGGCTTTTTTGTCAAATTCCTATGGTCTCCCCAACAGGATGTGGCCAACCTCCATAGGAACCATGTCACAAACAATCTCATCATTATAAGATCCTATGGAAATTGGAACCATAACTTGTTCATTGACTACCATCTCTCCTTGCTCATTGGGTCATTGTAGTTTGTAAGGTTTGGGATGGGGCATGGTAGTTAAGGCTAGATTTTCAACCAACCTAGAGCTACAACAGTTACAACAAGAGCCACTATCAACAAGGAGAGAACATACTTTGTCATTTACTTTGCATCTTGTATGGAATATGTTCTCACTACATACTTTGTAGTTTGTATGTTCCCCTTCCTCCTCACTCTTACTAGAGGAGGAAGATGAGCTACTCTCACTACAAATGTCTTCTCCCTTCATGATCATAGTTTTATTGTTGGGGCATTGAAAGGCAATGTGGCCTCTCCCAAGACATTTGAAGTATTTGATACTACTTTGCCTCTCAGTAGGCTTAGTAGTAGGGGGTTTTCTCTCAACATGAGGTGTTTTTATATCTTGAAAGTGCTTGGGTTCCTCTTTAGGAAAACCCTTGAAAAAGTTCCCCTTAAGTTGGTCTCTCTTTGGGTAAGAGGGAGAATCTTTTTTAAAGCGTTTTCTCTTGAGTTGATTCTCGACTCTTACACAAAGTTCTACCAACTCATCAAGCTTTGAATATGAAAGAAGCTCCACCTTATCTCTAATGTCAGAGCTTAATCCATGCAAAAACCTAGCAAGAGTGGTATTGGGTTCCTCAATGATATTAGCCCTTAGTATGAGAAGCTCCATCTTTTTTTTATACTCCTCAATACTTAGGTTATGTTGCCTAAGTCTTTGGACTCTATCCAAAATATCTCTCTCATAATATGAAGGAATGATCATTCCACCAATGCAAAGCAGTACCTTGAAAACTAAGGGAGGCCAAAGGTACTTTCCTTTCTTCCCTTATTTCATAGCATCAGAAGATTTGTTTCTACTTTGACTTCCCAATCTAGGTAAGTCTCAACATCTTCCCTACCATGAAAATGGGGTAGGTCTACCTTTGGTTCCCTAGCATGATTTATGTTTTCTTGAGGAGAATGATGATGGTATGATGAATGGAAGTGATGCTTATGTTGATTTTCATAGTATTCTTCTTCACTAGAGCTATAATGCCTCAATGGGGATCTTATGAGAATTCCTTTATTTTTTGTATCACTCTCCTTCCCATCTCTCCTCTTACTCTCTTCTCCTCTCCTCCTCTCTTCTTCCTCTTTTTCTCTTTTTCTTTATAGTTTTTTCCTTCTTCTCCTTTCTTCATCCTCTCTTTTGTTTTTTTGCCTTCTCTCTTCTTGCTCTTTTTTCTCTTTTCTCATTTCCAAAATCTCTTTTTTAACTCCTCCTTCCCTTTTTGTTTTTCCCTTTCTTTTATTTCTTTTTTGCTCTCTTTTTCTTCTCTCATCTCTTGTTCGTTATCTATCCATTCCCTAAATTCTAAGTTATGGTTTTCAAGAGTGTCTCCCTTAGAAGGTTTTCTTTGGTTGACACTCTTACTTGATGAACAACTATGTGCACTAGAATGTGAGTGAGAAGTCATGGTGCTTAGATGCTAAAAACTAGAGGACAGGCCAAAAATTTTTTTCAAGCAACACTCCTCTCTTTTTTGTTTTCTCACCTAAGGTAGCTTGATGAATTTTTGGAACTCTTAGCCTCTACACTTTTTTTGCAAAAAAAAAATTAAAAGTGCAAGGTTCACAAATTCAAGTGGATAGATTAAACAATCAGAAACTCAAAGAAGTAAAGAAGACACAGAAGAAAACATAAGGCTTACAAAAGAAGGTAGCACACAAATAACTTTCCTAGATTAGCTCTAAGAATGGAGATGAAAAAAGACTCAAACAAAAAACGAAACCAATATTTGCACATTTAATAAAATTTAAGTGACCAAAAGCTAAAAGACTTACTTAAGTAATTTTTGAATGACAATTGGGTCCTCATATCAAATGTTTCTACTATTAGGTACACAACTTCAAAATTGTCTTTCTTTTGAGTTCTTTTTTTTTTTTTTTTTTTGAACTTGAACATTTTCTAATATTTTTTTTAACTTTTTCTAATCATTTTTGCTGCACCTATAGCTTGTTGAATTGAAAATTTAATGAGGATTCTTGAAATAATAAATACTTGAGCGAATAAGCACAAAGTAAGGTAACACAATTTTCAAGCGATGCATGCAACTAAAGGGAAAGCAACTTAGTAGTTCCAAATACCACTGAACTAACGGTGCTTAAGGAATGATTTAGGGCTGATTTTCAAGTAAATTGATTGCTCAAATTACTAACATAATTCCCCCAAGCTAAAATTCTATAAAGAGGCACCAATAGTAAAGGTAAACCAAGTGGGAAGCTACTAATAATCCAAGATAAAACAAGAAGCATATAAAGATTGAATTGAGAAAATATTTAAGAACAACAAAGTGATTAATATGCTTGAACTAAAAGTATAAAAGACTTAAGAGACTCAACAAGAGGTTCACCTTTTAGGAGCTCAATTCACAATGATTTTGAAGGCTTTTTGTAAAAATTTTAAGAGCCTAAAACCTAAGGAATTTAAATGAGACAAAATAGGAAACTAACATGACTAGTATTTGATAAAACACAAGATTAAGAAAAAATAACACACCTAAAAATAGAGCAAAAATTTCAGCAAGAGACCCAAAACAAAAGGCTCAACAAAGTGGTCAAAGTTGATCACCAGAATAGTGTGGAAAAATCCTCAACCATGTGCGTTTAACGTTCACAACTTATTAGGCACACTTTAACATAAAAAACCAAGGGAAAACTAAGAAACTTGAACATGGAAATAAGATGCAAAGAAATGGACAAATAAAATTGCATCAAATTAAATGGAACATAGGCACATAGACAGGAAACAAAAGCTCATATAATAGCAACAATAAAAAGCTATATTACTAGACAATAACGGAAATAAAGATGACAAAAAATGAAGGACTTTAAAATAAAGAGATCAAAGAGATAACCAGCAAAGCAAGTAAGTTTTTTTTTGAGAAAGAGCGTGACCTTTAGAAAGTGGCTTTGATACCACTTGATGTGATCATTGATGATCACTTGCCCCAAAAGGATCCTTTCTAAGATCACCTAGAAGGGAAAATGGATTTATGGAGAGGAAAGGAATGAGGTGAGGTGGGACAAACACTAGGTTTGATAAGCCAAAGGGGAGAGGCCTCTAGGGAGAGGTCCCTTGATAACTCTTAGAAGATCTCACAAAGGAGAAGGGGGGACACTTAAAGGAAGAACCTCACAGCCAAATGGTCTATATGATTAAATTAAGTGTAAAAAATACAAGTGAGGGGATGAGCTCCTATTTATAGAGGTAGCTAGCCTCTTGAACAAGACAACCTAATAAAGAAGGGCTAGGATTAAAAGGAAAGATTTAAGGAAGGAGGATTGAGAAACAATCCCCTGCTTAGATTGTCAAACTTGGCGCCCAAGTCTTTCAAACCAAGGGTCAAGATTCCTTCTTATTAGCTTAGGGGTTTATGTAAGAAAAGAGGGGTGTAGATATCAAGGCTACCCTTTATCTCCTTCATTAAGAGCCAAGACGCTAAATTCACCCTCTCAATTCCTAAGATAGCTCTTAAAATAAAAATGGACTAAATACATGTCCCAAATTAAATTCCTAATGCTTCTCAAAACTTAAAATAAAGGGAAATTACATTTTATTAACTAAAGACCCTAGCCTAATATCTTCACTCTCCACAGGAGGTGAAGTCTTCCTTTGTCTGCAAGGGCTAAATCTTCTTCAATCCTTCTAGCCATAGCCCTAGTGATAGGTCCTTAGTTAGGCATGGTCACATCAAAATCCCACTCACTTTTTTATGTTCAAAAGTTTATGCTTTGGAATCACGAGGAAGCCACTTCTGCTAGCATAAAGAGACTCAGATTAGTTATGGTATTGCTAAATTCAAATTAAAAATTCATATGTTAATTCTATTATTACAACCATCAAACACAAAAAAAAATCTTGTAAGTAACAGACAAAAAAAAACTAGTAGATAATTCAATCTTTTTACTTTTGAAATTCAGGAAGTTTACCAAATTCAGAATGCTCAGTCATTATTAACAAGAAGATCACCTTGCAATCATTACCTTAACGAGACAAAAGTGAGATTTCTCTCTAAGTATCATGGAACTAGAAGACAAAAGATTTTTCTTGTTAACCACTAAACGTTATATTATGATCTCAATAAGATTTTTATTTTTAATTCAGTATTAATTAATTCACCCAAATGTGTGCATCAACATGGGTTAATATCTTCTTATGTATAAATTTAGTAAAAAGCAAAAAGGCATAAATAATTGTTTAGTTGAACGAATTAAAAAAAATACTGAATAATTTTGGAATTCAAAAAATGGGAAATCAGCAAAAGGGCTTACCTTTGGCAAAGGGAGGGAGGTAGCTCAGTCCAATAAGGGAATCCCCCTCACTTTTTGATGTTCAAAATTTATGCTTTGAAATCGCAAGGTAGCCACTTCTGCGAGAACAAGGAGACTCAGATTAGTGACCATACTGGTAACTTCAAATTAAAAATCCATAAATTAATTCTATAATTACAACCATCAACACACAGAAAAAATCTTGTAGAAACAGAAAAAAAAAATTAGTCAAACAATACTCAGTTATTATTAAGTATAAGGCGCATCTTGTAATCATTACTTTGTATTTTAACTTCTTAGTGTCCCAAGTAGATAATTCATTTTCTATATATGTGTTTGGGCTTCGTAGTTTCTCACGTAATTCTTTTTATTATTTGCTTTGTATGACGCAGCTTAAACATTTAAATTAATTAACTTCAACACATGACATAAGATGACTCTTTATCTCTAACCAATACTTGGTAAGTATTTCAATCTTTTCTGTCCCTATTTCATAAACTAATGCTTAAATTCCTATGTCATAGGCCAATTAAAAAAAATCTTGTGTCATACCTCATAATAGAGTGCTTCAAAGTCTGTTTTGTCTTCAAATCCCAAATGTGTACATCAACCACGAGTTGATATCTTCTTATGTATAACTTTAGTAAAAATAAAATAGGTGTAAAGAATTGTTTAGCTAAATGAATAAAACAATAATCAGTAATTTTAGAATTCAAAAATTGACAAATCAGCACGAGAGCTTACCTTTGGCAAAGGGTTGGAGGCTGCTCAGTCCAATAGAGGAATCCCACTCTCTTTTTTATGTTGAAAATTTATACTTTGGAATCGTGAGGTAGCCGCTTTTGTGAATACAAGGAGACTTAGATAAGTGACCATACTGTTGGAGTGCAAGTGTAAGTTGAAGTCCCACATTGGTAACAAATTGGGAAGTTGAGTAATATATAAGTGAGAAAGACCTATAACCTAATGCCTTAAGGTTTTGGGTTGAAGGTGGTGTCATATTCTCTTATATATGGGCTTGTGACCTATTATTGTACATCTCCCCTGTGTTTGACCCCCTCGGTTTGTCCCAACAACTGGTATCAGAGCCGATGGTTGTGATCGGCAGGTTGACGGTGGATTCCCTTTATTGAAAGTCCTCCTGACAAAGGTTTCAGGGGGCTTGTCCCCTTGTGTTTAAGGGTAGTGTGAATAAGGGGCCGTCATTAAATGTATTCCTCCTCTGGAGGGGGGAGTTTACAATGTGGAAGGGACTCACACTTGAAGGGGAGATTGTTGGAGTGAAAGTGTAAGAAATTGGGAAATGCCTTAAGGTTTTGGGTTGAAGGTAGTGTCATATTCTCTTATATATAGGCTCATCTTGTAATCATTACTTGTGTATTTTAACTTCTTAGTGTCTCAAGTATATAATTGATTTGTTATATATGTGGTTGGGCTTCGTAGTTTCTCACGTAATACTTTTTATTATTTGTTTTGTATGAAGCAGCTTAAGCATTTAATTGATTAACTTTAGCACATGACATAAGATGACTCTCTGTCTCTAACCAATACTTGGTTAATGTCATAGGCCAATTAAAAAACTTCCTATGTCATACGTCCTAATAGAGTGCTTCAAAGCCTGTTTTGTCTTCGAATCCTAAACATGTACATCAACCATGGGTTGATATCTTCATATGTATAACTTTAGTAAAAATAAAAAAAGGTGCAAAGAATTGTTTAGCTAAATGAATAAAACAATAGTGAATAATTTTGGAATTCAAAAAATGAGAAATCAGCACGAGGGCTTACCTTTGGCAAAGGGTGGGAGGTTGCTCAGTCCAATAGGGGAATCCCACTCACTTTTTGATGTTCAAAATTTATGCTTTGGAATCGCGAGGTAGCCACTTCTACGAAGACAAAGACACTCAAATTAGTGACCATATTGCTAACGTCAAATTTAAAATCCATATATTAATTCTTAGTGTCTCAAGTAGATAACTCATTTTCTATATATGTGTTTCGGATTCCTAGTTTCTCACATAATTCTTTTTACTATTTGTTTTGTATGAAACAACTTAAGCATCTAAATTGATTAACTTCAGCACATGACATAAGACGACTCTCTGTCTCTAACCAATACTTGGTTAGTATTTCAATCTTTTAAATCCTTATTCAACAAACTAATGCTTAAATTCCTATGTCATAGGCCAATTAAAAAAAATTCCTGTGTCATACCTCATAATAGAGTGCTTCAAAGCCTGCTTTGTCTTCAAATCCCAAATGTGTACGTCAACCACGGGTTGATATCTTCTTATGTATAACTTTAGTAAAAATAAAAATGGTGTAAAGAATTGTTTAGCTAAACGAATAAAACAACAGTGAATAATTTTGGAATTCAAAAATTGACAAATCAATACGAGGGCTTACCTTTGGCAAAGGGTGGGAAGCTGCTCAGTCCGATACGGGAATCCCACTCACTTTTTGATATTCAAAATTTATGCTTTGGAAGCGTGAGGTAGGCACCTCTGCGAACAAAAGGAGACTCATATTAGTGACCATATCGCTAACATGAAATTAAAAATCCATATATTAATTCTATAATTACAACCATCCAACACAAAGAAAAAATCTTGTAGGTCACAGACAAAAAATAAAATTCATCAGGTTTACCAAATTGACAATACTCAGTCATTATTCAGCATAAGGCTCATCTTGTAATCATTCCTTACGTGTTTTAACTTCTTAGTGTCTCAAGTAGATAATTCATTTTCTATATATGTGTTTTGGCTTCCTATTTTCTCACGTAATTCTTTTTATTATTTGCCTTGTATGAAGCAACTTAAGCATTGAAATTGATTTACTTCATGACATAAGATGACTCTCTGTCTCTAACCAATACTTCGTCAGTATTTCAATCTTTTCAGTCCCTATTCCACAAACTAATGCTTAAATTCCCATGTCATAGGCCAATTAAAAAAAATTCATGTGTCATACCTCATAATAAAGTTGTTCAAAGCCTGTTTTGTCTTCAAATCCCAAATGTGTGCATCAACCATGGGTGGATATCTTCATATGTATAACTTTGGTAAAAATAAAAAAGGTGTAAAGAATTGTTTAGCTAAACAAATAAAACAACAATGAATCATTTTGGAATTCAAAGATGCTAAATCAGGAAGAGGACTTACCTTTGTTAAAGGGTGGGACGCTGGTCAGTCCAATAAGAAAATCTACTCACTTTTTTATGTTCAAAATTTATTCTTTGGAATGGTGAGGTAGCCATTTCTGTGAACATAAAGAGACTCAGATTTGTGACCATATCGCTAACTTCAAATTAAAAATCCATATATTAATTCTATAATTACAATCATCCAATTCAACATTACATCATAAACTGATGTTTCCAAGCCCACCATCATAAAGAACAATATTCTTCATAAGAAACTTGGTTTATCAGCGATATGATTGGCGATTAAAATAACACAAATTGTTATTCTAAAGATATAGTTGGCTGATATTTTCTGCCCCTCATTCTGTTAACAGTTTGCTATTTTTTGTCTGGTTAGAATATTCGGCCAAAGTCCATTTTTCTTTATGGAGTAACATGTCTGGGTTCCCATGGTTCACACAACTTTGGATACTGGCTTCCAGAGCTTAAAACTAGTAGTTTTTTTTTTCCAAGACTTGTACAGAGGTAAATAAATGGGCAGACAAATTTTGATTTACTGCATAAGTAATTAATACTGACTGGAGCATAGTCTTAAATTGAGGGCATTACTGTGGTTACTGAGATGTGGATTGCAGCCATTGAGGCCTGAAACAAAATTATGTCTACACAAAATGTATAAAAGTTTTATAATTATTGATACACGTTTTATTTATAAGATTATATAGATTTTTTCTGTTCTTTAAAGTTTCACATCACTATAAAGGAAAATTATTTTTAATAGTTTATAAAAAAACCAATATATAAAATTAATTTGTAATAGTTTATAAAAAATAATTTGTAATATTTTATAAAAAAAATTCATAAACTGTACAATAGGCTTGATTCGGAGTACCATAGCATATTATAGGTTGTACCATAGGCTGCATTGGGGTGCTTGGTACATAAGCCTAACCTTCACCGACACAAACTTGATTGATTATGTCATACAAAAACATTATACATTGCCAAAATCATATTATATTATGTACAATGCCATAATCCTATACTTGAGCATAATCAGAATTTGTGTGTCAACCCTTTTCCTTTCTTTTGCTTCTTTTCCTTTCGTTTGCTTCTGATTACTTTCAAATTATATACTAGTTAGAGTTTAATTGGTATACACTGATATTCAATCACAACTCTTCATTTATGATAAATTTTTTTATTTTACTCATTACTATTTTAAAAGTCATATAAATGAAAAGTTCATGATTGAAAGTAAGTGTAACAATTAGAGCAAAGAGTTGTCACGTTTTAAAGAATGTGATCAAGGAATATGCCAAAATTCATTACTGTTGTTTCGGCCATAGAAGGCAAGAAATGTATTCTTTAACTAATTTTATGTTGTTGGGGATAATCTACTCATCATCATGAAAAATATTAACCAAAATTTCCTAAGATAAACAGTGGAAGAAAAAAAACACTTAAAATTAGTTACATAAACAAACAATGCTGAACTCACAACATATTCATTTTCAGATTGGATCATAAATCCATCACCATGTGTATAGGTTCCTTTGATTTTGGTATGTACTTTGATTCACAGGCACCTGTTATGCTCTATGTGTATCAATTAGTTTCATAAAGTTTTATTGGCTTATAAAAAAAACAACCAATACTGTTTTATTTTTAAACCATGCATGCATATTACATAGTGATAGAAAGAAACGTAAACACATGTATTACATCAAGAAAAAGGAAATAGCACACGAGACTGGAAATTAAATCAAGCAAGCATCAGAAAATGAAGCTTTTATTCACAACACACAATCATATCAATACTTTTAAAGTTGATCCTGCTTATCCGTGTAGTGATTTTGTTCGTCACCGAGGTTAACATGAGATTGCAGCCCCTGATTGTTGAGAGGCAAAATGTCCTTCAAAGAGGGCCAATTGGGAAGGATAAGTTTTACTCTTCCAGCAATGATGTAATCATCGGTTGTGCCAGGAGCAAAATTGATAAGAGCATATGAATCTCCTTTGAACAAGTATGCTTCGTTTTTTATGTGTAAAAGGGGAATCCTGTGACCTAATTAGTGTCAAAGGCACAATCTATTCCATTGTGCTTAAATGGTGTATCAGCAAGTGATGGAAACCCTTCTCGAACAAGAAGTAGTCCATTAAAAATCTTGTCATCTGTTGTCCCCGGAGCATAGTTAATAAACACATACTTATTTTTCATGAATAAGTAGGTTTCATTTGACTTAGTAGAACGGAATGCAGCATCTATATAACTCATGTTTTTTAATGGAAAAATAATGAAACATAAAACTAGGATGGTAATTGAGAATGAGAGCTAGGTGGATAATGCATTTGGATACCCAAAACAATTATTTATAGTACAAATGGGTGTAAGACAACCAATGTTCCCTTCAAAACAAGATTATGCTCTCATCAGAAGCTAAAGCATTCCTTTAAATAAACAGTAACACTTGAGTGTTATCATATTTACCCACCTAACTTTTCTTAATTAATTTCTACATACCATCTTACTTGTACGCACACTTTTCTTCTTCTTTTTTTCGCATGTGTAATAATTATATCATATCATCTGTTGCATTTTCAGTTTTTCTCAATTCTTTTACTTTTTATCGGCACTATTGTCCTCCTTTCACTCATATACCGAATAAATAAATGTAAATTTTTTCTTATTATTTCTGTTTCTTTCCCTTACAAACGTACCATGTTACGCTACACTGTTGTTTAATTTCTCTTATTTTTATCACATGGTATGCTGCATTATGAGTTTTTCTCTATTCTTTGAGTTGTTTTTCTTAACTATTTGTCTATTTTTCTTCCTTTCATACTTCTACCTAAAAACAAATGTAATGTTTAATGATTTTCCACAAAAGAAAGCAGCTATATATTCTTATACACGAATCTAGGTTCTTATACATAAAAATTAAAAATTAAAAACTAAAATTTTAAAAATAAAAATTAAAATTAAAAATTAAAAATTATATTGACAATACTATGTTGATGTTATCTACAATGATATTTATTTTTAAATGTTAATTTATAGTAATATTTTTCAAAAATATACGATAAAATGAGTTAGCTTTTTTTATAATAACATTTACTTAAACAAATTACAATATTGTGATTAATCATAGTGACATTTATTTTTATTTTTAAAAATATCACTATAGTATATAAATTTTATCTATGGTAACATCTTTAACAAATGTAACTAGAATAATGTTACTAAAGCCTCTAAAATGTTGTAGTGTCTGTTTTCCTCGGCAGGCTAACATGTGGTACAGGTTATGTGAAAGTCTGAGAAGATTATTAGTTTTCAGTTAGACCGTATGTTGTTGATCATCATTACATCCAAAAATATGTTCAATAGATTAATGGTTTAAGTAATTGGGTTGTGGTGATTGAAGATGTAACTTGTGCTTACTTAAACGCTAAACCATATCCAAAAATGTGTTGAATAGATTAATAGTTTAAGCAATTGTGTTGTGGCGATCGGAGATGTAACTTGTGGTTACTTCAACGCTAAACCTTATAATATATTATTCCTTGAATTTGTAACAAACAATGAATACAAGATTATCAATTAACCAAATTAGCTACTGTCGACACGTGGGGTCTCGACGGATGACAAAAAATTAATTTATGAAAATTAGAGGAGTCGCCACCAATATTTATTTAGGAAAATATAAGAGAGGTGGTCTACAAAATCAAATTTTGGGTTCAGGAACCTATTACGCGTAGAGAAGGTATTAGCATCCTACGACGTCTGTTTCAAGGACGATTGCCTCTAATTAAATGTACAAAACTAGATAACTTTAAAAATATTTATTTCACCCTTAAAATAGTTGAAATATAACAAATACTTTTTATTTTATTTTTTATTTTAACATTTTAATGAGAAAATTATTATTGAAAGATTTCTTTTTTATAAAATATTATTAATATTTTAATTTTTTAATTGACTTACTTTATTTTTATTTTTAGGGGCTCGACAGGAGTAAGTTCCTGCTCCTACGTATCTCCATGTGTAATGGAGAATCAGAGTATACGTAATTCTTGATAACTGTTTGTTTATTAGGTTTTTTTTTATTTTAATAATTAATTTTTATTTTTGGATTTATTTTAAAATATTATTACCATAACCAAATTAGAAGTGCATCCAAAGTGTTAGGATAATTATTTAGCATAGCCGTCAAATCAGAAGTGCATTCAAAGTGACAATTATTTGTTTCAAATAATTTAAATATCATGATAATAATTATACTAACAAGGTTTTATAAAAGAAACCAAATTAGAAGTGCATCTAAAGTGGTTATTTTAGTTTTCGTAATAGTTAAATTAGAAGTACATCTAAAGTGATAATTATTACATTTTTGTTAAATAATATAAATGACGTAATAATATTTATTACAACTGAAAAATTTATAAAAGACCAAATTAGAAGTGCATCTAAAGTGGTTTTTTTAGTTTTCGTGATGGTCAAATTAGAAGTGCATCTAAAGTCACCATCATTAAATTTCCCTTAAATAATTATAACCACTAAAAGTTTTATAACATTTAAGTTGGAAAAACATGTAAAATAGTTATTATAAATTTCATTTTTAAATTAATATTATTAACATTATTATTATTGTTAGATTTAATTTTATTAGTTGTTATTTCTAATATTCATAACAACATGTTAACTAGAAAAACATAAATAAAATAAAAATGATAGAATAAATAAAATAAAAAACTTACAATTTATACTCACAAAAGGCTAAAAATAATGTATTTTCGGCTTAAAAATGAAAGAAATACATTTAGCAAAAGTAGCGTGCAAACAGTAAACGGAGGTGAAAACAGCAAAACAGGTTATGATGTAAAACAGGTGCGAACAATAAAATAGGGAGATGCGGATAGTACCCATTTATTATTGGGTCTAGGGCGAAAACAGAAACAAATGGAGCTGTAGATAACAGTTTGACTGTTTGACCAAACGGGGGGTGCTAATAGACATTTTACGGGAGTGAACTTAGTAAAGTATGATTTTTTTCAAAAAAAGAGGTAGTGTAGAGTAAAAATCTGGGGACACGTGTTTCGTCCCCTTTAAGCTACCTTCTTCTTCTGTTTTTTAAAAGACAACATTGTAGACCGGGGGCAGAGGGGAAGCGTGAATGAGAGAGAAAAAGGGGAAGAGCTTTTCTGCCGACGGCCCATCTCCGACAGTTCTTCCGGCGATACCGACACCACCAGAACTCGTTTTTTATGGGGATTAAAAGGAAAGCAATTTTTTTATCCTATTTTGATTTTTTTTTACTGGATTTAAAAAAGAGTGGTGTAGATTAATACCTATTTAGCTTTCAAAACTCTTCTTTTTTGCTCTCCACCTCGTCTTTTTCTTCTCCTCTTCCAAGCAATTTCTTCTCCTCCGTAAAAGTAACTCTTTTTTTAAAAAAACTTCTTTCGAAAAAGCTCACTTTTCTTTCATTCAAGTGCCCCTTTTTATAGAGTCAGCTTGAAAAATCGTTTTACTCACAAAAATTTAAAATTTTAATCTCCAGATTTTGTGGGATTATGTTAGCGATGTAGCTGAGCCAAAGAGCATCTCCATTTGTTCAGAGAGCTCAGGCATAGTAATGGTTCAAGTTGACCACTCTCCTTTCATTTTCATCCTCTGATTTCTGTGGTTTTTGTTGTTATTATTTTTTATTTTTGCTTGAAAATTTTTATTTTGAGCTCTCTGGTATTGAGGTGTATTCTGAACATTATTTTGTATCTTGATAGTGTATGGAAATGCCATTTTGTTTTTTGTGGATTTATTATTTTTTTATTTTTTTAAAAAAATGGTGCGTACAGTTGCCCATCTTTATTTAGATTTTACCAGATAATATGAAATATCTAAGCTTTATATTATTTTTGGAAAATATAAATAAAGATATAGTTTCTAAATTCGGCCAGATGTGAGAATGCGAAGGCCATCAAAATATGAACAAAGTTAAAATGGACACGCAAAAAGAATGTGGAACAAAATACAAGGAGTAAGTGTATAAAGGTTCAAAATGTGTAAGCAATGGATACCAAAACGTAAAATGGAATGGGCGTGGAGACGTAAAAAATAAAACGGAGGGCACGAGGCCCAAAATCTAACACAAGTGGGTCCGAGGACCCAAAATGCAAATTGAGTGGGTGTAGAGACCCGAAATGCAGAATTGAGTGGGCACGGGGACTCAGGATGTAAATTGTAATTGGTACAGGGACCCGAAATGTAAATTGTAATGGCCACAAGGACCTAAGATGTAAATTGTAATGGGTACTAGGACCCAAAATGTAAAATATAATTGGCACGAGGACCTGAAATGCAACACGTAATGGGCATAGGGACCAAAAATAAAAAATAATAACAACAAAAACCACAGAAATCAGAGGATGAAAATGAAAGGAGATCAGTTACCTTGAACCACTACTATGCCTGAGCTCTTTGAATCAATGGAGATGGTCTTTGGCTCAGCTACATCCCTAACATAATCCCACAAAATCTGGAGATAAAAATTTAAATTTTTGTGAGTAAAACGATTTTTCAAGCTGGCTCTATAAAATGGGGCACTTAAATAAAAAAAAGGGAGCTTTTTCAGAAGAAATTTTAAAAAAAAAGTTACTTTTTCAGAGGAGAAGAAATTGCTTGGAAGAGGAGAAGAAAAAGACGAGGTAGAGAGCAGAAAAGGAGAGTTTTGAAGGCTACACAGGTATTAATCTGTACTACTTTTTTTTTGAAAAAAATCATACTTTACTAAGTTTACCCCCGTAAAACATCTATTCGCACCCTCCATTTGGTCAAACGGTCAAACTGTTATCTACACCTCCATTTCTTGTTGTTTGCACCCTATCCGCACCTCCCTGTTTTACTGTTCACACGTGTTTTACATCATAACCCGTTTTGCTGTTTTAACCTCCGTTTACTATTTGCACTGCTACTGTTGTTAAATGTATTTCTTTCATTTTTAAGCCGAAAATGCATTATGTTTAGCCTTTTGTGAGTATAAATTGTAACTTTTTTTATTTTATTTATTTTATCATTTTTATTTTATTTACGTTTTTCTAGTTAACATGTTGTTATGAATATTCGAAATAGCAACTAATAAAATTAAATCTAACAATAATAATAATGTTAATAATATTAATTTAAAAATGAAATTTATAATAACTATTTTACATGTTTTTCCAACTTAAATGTTATAAAACCTTTAGTGGTTATAATTATTTAAGGGAAATTTAATGATGGTCACTTTAGATGCACTTCTAATTTAACCATCACGAAAACTAAAAGAACCACTTTAGATGCACTTCTAATTTAGTCTTTTATAAACTTTTTACTTGTAATAAATATTATTACGTCACTTATGTTATTTAAGAAAAATGTAATAATGGTCACTTTAGATGCACTTCTAAAATTACCATTACGAAATCTAAAATAACGATTTTAGATGCACTTCTAATTTGGTTTCTTTTATAAAACCTTGGTTCGTATAATTATTATCATGATATTTAAATTATTTAAAACAAATAATTGTCACTTCGGATGCACTTTTGATTTGACGTCTATGCTAAATAATTATCCTAATCACTTTGGATGCACTTCTAATTTGGTTGCGGTAATAATATTTTAAAATAAACCCAAAAATAAAAATTAATTACTAAAATAAAAAAAACCTAATAAATAAACAGTTATCAAGAACTACGTATACTCTGATTCTCCATTACACATGGAGATAGTAGGAGCAGGAACTTACTCTTATCGAGCCCCTAAAAAATAAAAATAAAATAAGTCGATTAAAAAATTAAAATATTAATACTATTTTATAAAAAAGAAATTTTTCAATAATAATTTTCTCATTAAAATGTTAAAAGAAAAGATAAAATAAAAAGTATCTGTTATATTTCAACTATTTTAAAGGTGAAATAAATATTTTTAAAGTTATCTAGTTTTGCACATTTAATTAGAGGCAACCGTACTTAAGACGAATGTCATAGGGTGCTAATATCTTCCCTACGCGTAATAGACTCTCGAACCCAAAATTTGGTTTCGTAGACCACCTCTCTTAAAAGGTTTTCTCAATGTTTTCCTAAATAAATATTGGTCGCGACTCCTCTGATTTTCATAAACTAATTTTTCACCGTCCCATCGAGACCCCACGTGTCCACAGATAGCAACTCCACGAGGGAAATTCGAGAGTCAAGCCTAAATAATTAAATATGCAAAATTGATAACTTTTATTTATATCATTTTCACCCCTCATTTATCTATTTTATTTCGTTTGGTTGTTTGCTGATACTTTTCTTGTTCATCTATGTATTTTTTTAAATTGAACTATAGGTTAGATGACGTATGTTTCTATTATATGGAGTAATTTAATATTTGCCCCCCACACATTGCAAATACACTTTTCACACACATGAGTGGGGTCCTAGACCCAAGCCTGAGAGTAACCTAGGGAGTCAGGGCAATTAGCGATACCATTTTAGATGCACTTCTAATCTGGTTATCACGAAAGTCCCATCTAGAGCGTGACTCTTTTTGTGAATGCCCACACTTTGGATGCACTTCCAATTTGTGAATGTATTCTAAAATGAGTATAGATCTCTAGAAAGCCTTCGAAAAGGTACAAATAGCTATCAACCGGTGAAACCCACTTGCTAAAACACCATTAGTTCCATATTGTAGTTTGACTCCTCTAAGTATACCCGTTTAGGACACTTGGGGCATAATTTTTCTTACTCGCCTTCCTTTCTTTTAACATGTAACTTCCTTATTCTTTCTTTTATTAGAAAAAAGGGCGTTATGATAGTTTCCACATGCATAATCATTCACATACATTCTTCCATAAAACAGGTTTTGGAGAATCATAAAATCTTGTTGATCGAGAATATCCTAAAAAGAGACATGGGATCAAATAGTGAGACAAAAGGAACAATGCTTGTAAAGGTTAAGATGCCTAATATGAAGTTCCTAGAACCCTTCAGTAATTTGGTAAGAGGGACCAAACGAGTAGCCTTTGCAAGGAAATATAGGAACATATTAGATCTGTTGGAATTAAATGTGCAAACAGAAGCCATTTCTGCACTAATCCAATTTTATGATCATCCCTTAGATGTTTCACCTTTCAAGATTTCTAGATGGCCCCTATGTTTGAAGAATATGAGTGGATTTTTGGGGATTTCATTAGAAGATAGCAAGTCATACCAGTATCAAGGACATCTCCCTTCGATGAATACAATAGCAAATCTGCTAAGGGTGCAATAGAAAGAACTGAGAGAGAGGAAACTGAATAGAAATGGAGTGGAAGGTTTTCCACGAAATTATTTGGTAGAACGGATGAAGCAGTTGCCGAAAGCAAATGATCGGGATGGCTTTACTAACGTATTGGCCCTCACCATTTATGGGCTTGTTCTCTTCCCATGCCTTGAGGATTACATAGATCTCTCTGCCACAGGCGTGTTCCTAGCTCGCCGAGACAGAGGAGAAAATCCAACATCAGCAGTACTAGTAAACACATTTTGTGCTTTAAATCTTTGTTATGAAAAGGGAAAGAAGAAGTTGACATGTTGCTTACCAGCATTGTATATTTGGTTAATTGTCCATATATGTTCCCATAAGTACAAAGCCACATCTTCCATAGAGGACTTCAAGTGGTGTACTCTTAAGGTAAAGACAAGTAAGGAATGGGCTCATTTCTTAGTAAACCTCACTGAAGAATCAATATATTAGTACCCAAATTGCAACAAAATAGAAAAAGTTATTCACCAATGTGGGGGCTTCCCTAATGTACCCCTTGTAGGGACTAAAGGGTGTATCAATCACAACCTTTTATTGACTTTAAGGCAATTGAGTTATCCAATACTAGGCCCACCAACAGAAGAGGTCAATCACACCTGTCTTCTATGAGATGAATCAACTGGACCCAGCGATACTTAGAAAAATTAACCATGCTTGGGAGCAAGTTATTAGGAAAGGGAAAGGGACAGGAGGAAGAAACAGTGGTGCACATGAAAGCTACCGTCAAGGCTAAAGAAGAGGGTTCAAGAAGTCAAACTACCTTTCTGCAAAATTAGCCCAATCATTGAAGAGATTCTGATACCACCACCAATTGACATGAGGGAATTCAAAGAACTTCAAGAAGCCTTGGCAAAATCTGAAAAAGAAAAAAGAAAGTTGAAGAAAGAAAAGGAAAAAACAATGCAAGAGGAGAATGCTAAAAAAATGCAGTCATTAACTAAAGCTAACAAAAGAGCAAAAGAGGAGGAAGAACTCAAACTCAAGACTCGAGACTGCTTAGGAGCCGCCAGCAAAGAGTTGGGATTGAGAAGGCGTGAAAGAGACAAAGCATTGGCAGATAATCAACAATTAAAGGAAGAAATAAAAAAGGCAAAGATAACTGAAAAAAAGGCACAGAGGATGTTCAAAGACCTCCAACAACAACTGGAAAAGGTGGTGCAAGAATTTGAAAGTAGACTCCAAGATGAAAAGATATGCAGGCTAGAAGCAGAACAAGCTGCAAGGATGAATCTGGCAGAATGAAAGAAGGAAGGACAAAAGACGCTTGATTTGATGAACCATGTTGAAGAGCAAAAAACCTCATTAAAGAACTTGATGCTGAAATCATATTTTGGAAAAGGGAATTGGGGAAGTCAATTGACAAGGAAGACATCGAAGTACTAAATGATGAGGTTGTTTTTTGGAAAGACCATTATATGAAACTTGCATGGTTGTTGAATCAGGCAATCTTAGAAATTCCGGGAAGGCTCAGAGAAGCTGAGGGTATGACAAATCCTCATTCGACTCCTAGGGAGATTAATTTTTTCTTGAATATTGTAAGGAGTTAATGGAGAATTTGAAAAAGATGGTTGTAGTTGATGAAAAAGTGAAAATTTGGATGCAATGTACTTTCAGTTGAAAATTAATAAAAATGTGTCACTTTTGATCCCGGGAAACCACTTCTCTCTTATATCTCAAATATTCACGATCAAGCAAAGAAATTTATTACTCTCTAAAAAATGGAAGAAAATAAAAAAATAATAAATAAAACATGATCATTTCATTCTCATGACATTCAATTCTCATGTCATATCATTCATCTCAAAACAAAAAAATAATTGATCAAGCAAAGAAGACAACAATACGACACCCTTACGGGACACGTGCCAAGACAAGAGTCATGGAAGGTGTTGTAGATGATCTGGAACAACAACATGAAGGACTCAAAGAAGAGGTAAACCAGATAAGGGCACAAATGAATGAGATTTTAGAAATGCTGAAAGCGATTAAAGGCGTGAATGGGAATCCTCTAGAAGAGGCTTAAGCTATACCATCTCACCCACCTGGATTTAACCCACCTCTGCAATTTAATGTTCAGGCAACCTTCCCTCCCTATGGCATGCCTCATGGTTACACACCGCCTGTGGTTACTAATACTGTAGAGGTCAATCAGGCCAATGCTGCTCCAAATGCTCCATACGGCCTACCTCTGGGTTATACCCCACCTACTGCCAATAACCCTGAGAATAACCCTCCCATACCTGTCGTCACACCTCTGAGTCAAACACAAGCCCCGAGATTGAACAAGACTAATAATTCCCACATTCCAATTCAATATCCCACTTATACACCTCTAAATAATACCATTCCTTTTGAAAACCTCCCCAACCATCAAAGTGTCACACCTCGACTGACCATTGTGATTCATTCCAAACAGCTGGAGGACATCCAATCCAACGACAAGCTACGTTTCTTAGAAGAACGCTTGAGGACTATTGAGGGGATTGACCACTATGATTTTAGTGTTGCTAATTTGTGTCTAGTGCCAGATGTTGTAATTCCCCATAAATTCAAAATTCCCGAGTTTGACAAGTACAAAGGAGTAACCTGCCCAAAAAATTCATTTGACCATGTACTGTAGAAAAATGGCCTCATACGCCCATGATGATAAGCTACTGGTTCACTTCTTCCAAGAAAGCTTGATAGGAGCAGCTCTTAGTTGGTACGTGAATTTAGAGAAATGAAGAATACGTACCTGGAAGGACTTGGCTGAGGCTTTCTTGAGGCAATACAAGTACAATATGGACATGGCTCCAGATTGTACTCAATTGCAAAATATGTCAAAGAAAGAAAGCAAAAGCTTTAAAGAATATGCCCAACGATGGAGAGGTGTGGCTGCTCAAATACAACCTCCATTATCTGAAAATGAGATGGTCTCTATGTTCATTGATATACTCCTGTCACCCTTTTAATAATTTGTAGAGATTATTTGTGGGCCGGAATGTGATATGATAAAATGTTTTGTTTCATTTATTTGGTTAATTAATATAATTTCCTTTGGCTCTTAAAAAAAAATCAATTACTTCATGTCTATTCCATATTCACTATAGCTATTTGGTATCCTGTTTTTGTTTTTTGTAATAATAACTTTTATCATACTTGTAGCACTATATATACACATTATTATCACTCTTGTTACTCCGTTGAGATAGATTTCACCCCTTTTAAAAAATGAACATCTCTATTAGTAGGTACCAGGCCAAAGAACTAGAAAGATTCATAATCATGCATAGGTCAATTTTGATATCATGCATAATACATAATGACATTGAAGAATAGAAGACGCATGATGTCGACTGGGAAATTACACAACCGCACGATCATGCTTGTGAAAATTTTAGTGTTGATAATGTAATGAAAAAGAGCTGGCATTAATTTGAACTCACCTAGAATTGATACAAACCAGCACTGCCATTGGCTTCGGGAAGCAACGTAAAAACAACGGACTACAATATTAGTTGGCATAAATGGGGACCCAAATGATGGTCATTTTGAGGGACCATGATGAAATTTTATTTTCAATTAATTTCCACAAGAAATCGTTTGTGTGGATAATAAATATTGAGACTCACTTTAATTTTCTTAAAATTTTAAGGTTCAGATATTACTTAATAAATAGAAAAGACTTAATTGCATAAAAATTAATTAATGACCATTAAAATTAAACATTTTTTAAAGAACCATTAAATTAAACATAACTATCATTTGTTGCATTAGGATTAGAGGTGAAAAGGTTGTCTGCGAGCCCTCTATTAAAGAGGATCATCACAACGAACATTAGCATTTGAACAAGGTGAAACCTCTAGTCATTTTTTTTTTCTGAATTAAAAGTAGAAAGAAATTCAGTTATTGGTATTTATGGTTATATAAATTTTATATCTAATTTTTTTTTCTTACAGGATCTGGAGCCTTTCAGCTCATGCTCAGTCTTTTCTGGTTTATATTTTTCCATACTTCTATAACTTTTTTGCAAATTATAGTAATGATTTGGGTGTCAAGAGAACTTCTCTAAACTATTTCAACTATTTTTGTTTTTTTTCTATTTCAGAGCCTCCAGACATAAAAAATTGGTTCTCAAGCTATGTTTATGAGTCACATGAGTCTAGCTCAAACACTCCTTTCAGAGATGAAGTTTTTGAAGAATAAGTGTGGGGAGGTATATAATTTATACTTTACTATGTAAATCTGAATATATGGATGCATCTTTGTTGTATTGTTATTTGGTAGATTTGGTACACTGCATATACACCTTGGTACTGGTATCTTTCTTATTATAGTATAATAATTTAGTTTTCTAGTGATGACTTTGCTTCTATAGGAAAAATAGTACTGGTGATGGTTTACTTCTATAGGAAAAAGTAGTAAAAGTTAAAAGGATTGATACAAATAATTTGTTTTGGGTTTACCAATCACATAAAGGTTTCCCTCCTAATGGTTGTGTCCTCATTTTTTGTACATTTGTGAGATATGAGGATTTCCTAACAGGATTTAATACTTTTGGAGCAATTTCTCATGCCATTTTAGTGGTTTTGGTTGTACTAGAAATATCTCATTATAACATGCTATATGAATTGATTTGGTGCTTTTGGTTTGAGAGAAATGCTAAAATTTTTTATGATAACTTCTTAGCACCATTCTGCTCCTTTAAAAGAAGGTGGTTGTTTTGTTTCTTAGCAAGTGATTTTACATTTGTTCATAGTGAGTATAACAGTTTGTTATTAGGTGAGTATAACACAATTCTTAAGATCACTATAAATATCATAATTTTGTAAATATAAATTAAAAGGAAATAAAATCATGACAATTGTAAATTTATACATATATATTCCTAGGTGTAACTAAAAGTAATTTGGTAATTCCAATATCCAACATAATTGACAATCGGTGCATATTACCGTATTGAATGTTTAGTAGAAACTACTCAAGTTTAGCAACGCACATAAACCAGGTCATGGACATTTTGAATTCTATATGCATAGACTCGTAATTGTTTTGAATTCTATATGCACATACTTGTACTTTAGCTTTCCGGAGATGCTAACATAAACTCGTAATTGTTGAGAAGGATTTTAAAGCAATTACCGTGTCTAACATTTTTTTTCTTGGAAATCATATTTCCGGATATAGTAACACAAACTCGTAATTCAATTAATTATTGAAAACACCATTAATTTAAAGTATTTAAATTAAGAATATAATAAATTTATAAAAGGAAATTCAAACCATGAACATTTTGAAATTATATTTTACTTACCTCTTGAAGTAAAATTCTGTAACTTTAGTTTATTCTTGTCTCCTTTTTCTTTTTACTTTTCTCAACTCACTTAATCCTTGAGCAACAAATAAAGCAATAAATTGTTCTCCTACTATGGATACTAATAACAATCTATAATTTTTAGAACTATTTAATCTCATATAAATATCTTACATTGATGTTTCTCTCTCTCTTCATAATCAATTAGTTTAGGATTCAAATTTAAAGTGAGATAAAATATTTCCTTATTTTATTTTAAATTTAATATTATCTTAAAAACTTATTTTTATTTAAAAATCTTAACTGTTTAATCTTTTAATTTTATCTAACAAAATTAATATATTATTTTATCTTAAATTTTCTTTCATTATCTTAAATATGATTTATAATACTAAATAAAATATAAGACTATCTTATCTAAATTTTTACATTATATCTTTCTATAAATTTAATACTAATATATATATATATATATATATATATATATATTAAGGTGAAATATAATAAATATTTTTATATGATTGTTAAGGATCATCAATTCAAATACAATAAATATTTTATGTAAACTATAATAATCTTCTCACAATAACAGACTTCTAATCTTTTAGTTTGAATATAAATTCTATTTATTTTCTTTTTTAACATCCAAACTATTTTTTTCTTTTCTTTTAAATTCTAATAAAATTTTATTTTAATAATTTCTTTATTTTAAATAAGATAATAACTTAATATATATTATTTACCAAGTAGCTAAAAACTACTATACATCTTATTCTATGAGTAGTTATAGTAGTAAAGAAGTTAGTGAGAAAAAAAGAGTAAAACCAAAAAGAGTAAATATTTTCTGTATTAAATAGTAACCTTTGATTTAAAATAAATTAATTGAAAACGTAAAAATCACATAATAGTTATTGATATTATCTTAGTGCTTTTTGTTTTATTTTTTTCCATGCTAACAATCAATTCCCAAAAAGAAAAATCTTTGGACCACAACTATGTTTGATCTAATTGAATGACGAATATGCATCTTGAGAATGGATAATAATGCATAATTCTTTTATGATAAATCAACCATTTCATACTTCATAATTAGCATATCATGTCCTTCAACCCAAGATTTGTTGGTTAGAGAACTTATGACCAATAAGTTATTTGTAGTTTTGAAAAGCTACTTTCCCTTCCTATATAAATATAAATAGGGGGAATTCTAGTGTAATTTTGTTAATTTTATGGGTATTGATACATTTGTTTTTCTAACCAATAAAATTATAAGTTTTTTTATGGGTATTGATACATTTGTTTTTTTAACCAATAGAATTATAAGTTTTGTATATGTCATTATCTTCATAAATTTATCTTTGTTGAATTTGGCTAGCATTTTCTTATAAGTAAAACATGTTAAGTGGAACAAGTCTACTTTTGTCATGGATAATAATTTTTTATTTATTTAAACTTATGAATATGATGACATGTACAAAACTTACAATTCTATTGATTAAAAAAACAAATGTATCAATACTCACAAAATTAATAATACCGTAGACTTCCCCATGTAAATATACGTAACATACTAAAATTAAGACAGGAAAACCTTACTGCAATAGTAGTTTTCTTTTCACAATAATAATAACTTTTTTTTTTCTTTTTTTATTGTCTTTTAACATTGTTTACTATGTCTATAATACTAAAATAATAGATGTCAAGAAGCCTCGGATCCATTAAGGATCTTGAAGTACTATTTCTATATCTCTAATCAAATCAACCCATATTAGAATTACTTGTTAATAATTGATTAAGTTTGATAGACTCACCTTAAACAAGAGGTTTTGGTCTTGAAGATATAATATCAATTATTTCAAGTAGACTACACGCCATATGTGAAAGAATGGTAAGGGGAAGCGAGGAGGAGGAAGGGTGGAGGGAAGTGAGGAGGACGAAGGGCGGAGCAGTGCGAAGTGGAGATGTGAAAATGGGTAAAGGTGGGGAAGGTTTGGAGGAAGTGAGGTATCTTATCTCAGTATTTTTTACTCATTTTCCAGATGACTACTCAGCGAGAGATATGTTGGAGATTTTTAGAAAATATGGCAATATTAAGGAGGTTTACATCTCACATAGAACAGGAAGAAATGGCCAAAGGTTCGGGTTTGCATGTTTTCGGGAGGTGAAGGATGCAAAACTACTAGTTGTTAAGCTGGATAATATCTTCATCGGAGAAATGAAACTTTGGGTAAATATGCCAAAGTATGGCCAGAGGAGGCTCAATCGAAGTCTATTAGGTCCAGAGAAATAATTTGGCCAGTCTTACAACAGCAATACCAAAGGGAGGGGAGGTAAATAGTACAATCGAAACAACAGCTAAGGAAAAAAAGGGAGGATCGTATGAAACGTGCTTAGGAAGACGGAGGGGAGGCAAAGTTTGTACAGGGGAAGGGTGGGGGGAAATGGTATAAGGGTTGAGGAAGATAGTAAGTCGCATTTGGTGTATCAAGAAAACCAAGAGGATGTGAGAAAGGCTTAAGAAGGCGTATGTGGGGCAAGTCTCATGCAAAGATAGTGCTTTCGGGAAGCAACAATTTTTGTATGAACAAGGTGTATTCGACATAAAAGTCGCACCTATGGGAGGAAACATGGTTTTGTTGGAGGCTGAAAATACCCAGGTATTTGAGGAGTTGTTAAACGAAAGACAGGAATGGACAAAGAGGTGGTTCCATGGGATCACTAGGTGGGGACCTGAAAGTGTGGATACAGAGAGAAGGGTGTGGGTAAAATTCTATGGTATCTCGTTGCATGTGTGAGGAGAAGCATTCTTTGAGCAGCTGGTGGCTCTTTTTGGTGATATGTTAAGGGTGGGTGAACCTATGGCGAGAAGAGAGAGGTTTGATGTGACTGATTTTTCCACATTAAGTTAATGGAAGATGGAGACGAGCAAGACCAGAGATCAACTAGTGAGGTCCTTTTTAGTTCTGGGACGGAAATGAGCTCGTGCCAAGGTATAAATGATTCCGATGAATCATTTCAGGCGGAGCTAAGGCTAGCAGAGTTGACGGAGAAGTGGCTCGATGGTCATCGAAAGGTGGGGTCGCCGGGAACGATCGGAGAAACAAAAGGAGAAGGCTATGAGGTAGGATCAAATTTCAGCAGATATGACACTGACGAAAAAGCTGAACTGGCAAGGTCACAGTCCCAGAAAGCCCAAAATAGTTATACAGACCTACCAAAAGAAGGGGAAAAGAGAAAGGGGTGTGGTCAGAAGGCTCAAAATGGCACAAGTGAAAATACCACTGTAGCAGTTTGTCTACCAAAAGCTGAGAAAAGTCCCAATGAAGGAGGTTGCCACACGCTAAGCTCTCTTATTAGAGTGCAGGAGTTCAGTTCCTCGAGTAGTGTGTGGCAATTTGTGCAGGAGTTTAGTGCAGAGTGCAGGAACATTCTAAGTCAGGAAGTAGATTGTTATGAAAAGCGTGGATAAGCTTTGGGGCAGATATGTGGGGGCGTTTTGCTGGGCCAATCGGGTGCACGAGACGTGCACGAGACAGGCCCAAAGATGAAATAAATACAAGGGATGGTGAAGGTGAGATTAAGAAGAATCAGGTTGTGTAGGCTGGTGGGCCAAGGTACTAATTTAAGCCAATTTGAAACAGGGGAAGGTGCAGCTAGGATATATTTTCATGAAAGGAAGGCACGAATACGGAGGGGGAAAACTGGGAACTGTCGAGTGAGTTTAACACGAAATCAAGGGGGAGGAATGTGGGAAAAATAGGTGCGGTAAGAGTAGATGAAGAGATGGGAGTGGAATCAAAGGTTAGTGATAGTAATGATGCAAGAAGGGAGTCATGTTCAACAAAACCATTTGATTATAAGAAATGGGAATATGTGAAGGGGAAGAGATTTCCGGAGGAAAAAATGGGCAGAGGAGGAGGGTGGCTATTTGGAGAGAAGCGAGAAGACATAGTATTAATGGTAGTGAACTAGGAGAGTTGGTGCTGAAGGAGGGGAATGACCAGGTTGAGTGGGCCAACGTGAAAATAGAAGAGGAAATGGGTACAATATGGGCGACAATGAAGGAAATTGGTATTATTGAGAGACATTCTGATGAGGTGTATATACAAGAATTGGGCAGAATGGAAGAAAGGGACAAGGCTGAGAAAAATAGGAGGGCAGGGAGGTCAACTATGATAGGGTAAATGAAGATATTGTCATTAAACGTGAGGGGTTAAGAGATCGGGTGAAAAGGAGGAGAATCCGAAGGATTGTGATTGGAAATAAATTTGATATTTGTCTTTTTCAAGAGACCAAATGCAGGCACCTGAAGGAATGGGAAAATAAAGAGGTGTGGGGAAGAACAGATTGCGAGTAGAGGGTACTACCATCAATGGGGTTAAGTGGTGGATGTGTAACTATTTGGAGGAAAGATCTAATGGAGGTGTTGTGGCAAATTCAAGGTCAAGGGTTTCTAGGGGTGGGGTTTAGAGGTACAAATTCCAATGCGGTGAATTGTTTGGTGAATGTGTACTCTCCATGCGATCTGGAGGGAAAAAGGAAGGTATTGGCGGACCTGATGATGACTAAGAGAGGATTTCCAAAAGTCAAGTGGGTACTGGGTGGTGACTTTAATGCAATTTTGGGAAGGCATGAGGTGACAAGTATATCCAACTATCACTCACAAGTAGAGATAGAGGAGTTCAACTTCTTTATACAGAAGATGGGGTTGGTGGATACTCCACTTATCCACTTATTTGGAAAGGAGTGACATGGATATCGCCAGGTGGTCAATCGTCTAGTAGATTAGATAGATTCTTGTTTTCTCCAGAATTAATGGAGGAGTGAGGTGTTTCTGCATAAAAGGTAGGGATAAGGGAGCTTTCTGATCACTGCTGGATATATACATGCAATAAGAAGCAGGAGTGGTGGCCAACTACATTTAAGTTTTTTTATTATTGCTTACAAGACTTGATGTTTATGAAAGCGGTGGAGGAATGGTGGAGTTCTTCACAGAGCCCAGGGTGGAAGATGTACCAGCTAGCTCGAAAGCTAAAAGGCCTCAAGGCGGAGATAAAGAAAGGGAAGGAAGAGGTATGAAGGAAGGATGAAAAATTCCTCACGGAAAGGGTGGGGGAATTGGAAATGGTTGACCAACAGCTGTTGCAACGGGGCCAACTGATATCTCAGTCGAGGCATGATATATTGTCAGATTATTGGAGGAAAGCAAGGTTGATGGAACACTCTCTTCTACAAAAATCTAGGGACAGATGGGCTTTGAGTGGGGACAATAATACAAGATATTTCCACAACTGCTTCAAAGCACGATGTCATGTGAACTCCATTTTGGCGGTCCAGTCAGAGAATAGGGTATTGGAAAGTGTGTCAGAGATTAGAGGTGCAGTTTTCAAGCACTTTTTGGAGTTCTACAAAGAAGAGGAGAAGGATAGACCAATACTGGATAGAGTACAATTCAACCAGTTGCCAGAACAACAAAGGTCCTTTTTAGAGGAGCCTTTTTCAGCGGAGGAGATTAAGGCGGCAGTGTGGGAATGTGAAGGGGGTAAAAGTCTGGGCCCTGACCATTTTTGGAATGAATTTTTACAAATCATACTGGGAAATGATAGGGGAAGAGGTGGTGAAGGCGGTATAAGAATTCCACAAGTCGGGTAAATTACCGAGAAGGGTAAGTTCTTCTTTTATTACTCTCATTCCAAAGGTAGCCCAACCTTTGCATATTGCTCAGTATCGACCCATCTCATTGATATCCAGTGTGCATAAGATCTTATCTAAGCTGTTGTCGTGGAGGCTCAAGAAAGTGTTGGGTGGTAGTCAGATAGCTTTTCTGCCGAGAAGATCAATACTAGATGGGGTTGTGGTGGCTAATAAAATTGTGGATTGGGCTAAGAGACGTAAAAGATCATGTTTTATGCTTAAGGTGGATTTTGAGAAAGCATACAATTCGGTTAGCTGGGATTTTCTAGATTATATGCTGAATAGAATGGGGTTCGGTAATAAATGGAAAATGTGGATACATAACATCGTCCGGAGTAGCAATGTTTCCATACTGGTGAATGGGTGTCTGACCAATGAATTTAGGCCAAGCAGAGGGCTGAAGCAAGGAGATCCACTTTCTCCTTTTCTGTTTTTGGTGGTAGCAGAAGCTTTATCTGGATTGTTCATATCAGCAATTAGCAAAGGAAGATACTCGGCTTTCAAGATAGGTGATGAAGCGAAATATTCAGTGCTCCAATATGCAGATGACGTGATAATGATGTTGGAGGCAGATCTACAAATTGTGGGGTGCCTAAAGGCAATTTTGAGCGGTTTTGAGATGTCATCGGGGGTTGAAGTCAACTTTAGTAAGAGCCAATTCTATGGTATAAATGTCTCTGACTCATTTAGTAGGGAGGTAAGCAGACTTCTAAATTTCAGAGTAACTGTGCCGCCATTCAAATTCTTGGGGATATAGGTGGGGGTGAATCCTATAAGAGCATAAATATGGAGGCCTGTCATAGAAAAGTTTCAAAGGACACAATTAGGATGAAAGGCAACAAATATGTCTTTAACAGGGAGGTTACTACTGGTGAATTCAGTTTTGTCGAGTCTTCCACTATATTTCTTCTCCTTCTACAAGGAGCCAAAAAAAGTGTTAGATGTCCTTATGCGATTACAGAGATGTTCTTATGGGGTGGTAATGGCCAAGATCAAAAGATTGCATGGCTAAGTTGGGATAAGGTGTGTCGTCCGAAGGAGGAAGGAGGATTAGGTGTGAAGTGCCTGAGGAAGTTCAATTTAAGTTTACTGGGAAAATGAAGATGGAGATTTTTAATAGATGAAAAGGCTTTATGGGGACCAATGTTAAGATGTAGGTATGGGGAAGAACAGAAACACTTAGAAAGGCCTACATCATTCACTCAGGCTTCACAGTGGTGGAGGGATCTTTGGCGGATCGATGATCAAAAGACATCAAAACCAAGGTGGTTTCAGAATTGTATCGTGAGGAGGGTAGGGAGCGGGGAAAATACTCTATTTTGGGAGCAAAAGTGGATGGATGGAGGGAAGCTCAGTGTCATATTTTCTAGGTTGTATAGAGTAGCTGGGGATAAGTTCATCTCAATTAAGGACAAAAGGGGAAGGGAGGTACGCAACCATCTTGAGGTGGACGTGGTGAAGAGAATTCTTTGGTTGGGAGGAAGATATGCTTCAGGCTTTGGAGGTGTTGCTAGATAATGTTGTGCTTGTCGAACAAACCGCTGATAAGTGGGTTTGGAATACCAACAAAGATGGGGGTTTTTCAGTGGTGGAGGCTTATAAAGCCTTGGGACAAGATGGGATTGTCTTTGCAATCATACCGGTAGGACCATGAGTTTTAAGGCAAATGTGAAAGGAAAATTATCATCCAAGGCAATTGTGCTTTGTTGGAGGCTATTGTGGGATGGACTACCTACAATGGATAATTTGGCAAGGAGGGGAGTTGACAATCAACAACTCAATCCAGTTTGTGTGTTTTGCTGGAATAATGTAGAAAACAGGGATCATCTCTTTTTAAGGTGCCCGAAAATTCAAAGGCTCTGGTATAATGTACTAGGTTGGGTAGGGATACAATTGCCTCTCTCGGGGGATGTGGACCAATTTCATGGATTTGTTGATGTCGATTAAGATAATTTCATGGAAATGGCTGCTGTATGCATTTGGTTTTCATAGGGGGTGTGGGTTTTCAGATTGGTGTGCCAATCCAAGTTGATGTTTACTGAATTTGAAGTAAGCTCTGGGAAGGGTGTAGTTTAGTAATTTGTAGAGATTATCTGTGGGCCGGAATGTGATATGATGAAATGTTTTGTTTCATTTATTTGGTTAATTAATATAATTTCCTTTTGCTCTTAAAAAAAATCAATTACTTCAGGTCTATTCCATATTCACCATAGTTATTTGGTATCCTGTTTTTGTTTTTTGTAATAATAACTTTTATCATACTTGTAGCACTATATATACACATTATTATCACTCTTGTTACTCCGTTGAGATAGATTTCACCCCTTTTAAAAAATGGACATCTCTATTAGTAGGTACCAGGCCAAAGAACTAGAAAGATTCATAATCATGCATAGGTCAATTTTGATATCATGCATAATACATAATGACATTGAAGAATAGAAGACGCATGATGTCGACTGGGAAATTATACAACCGCACGATCATGCTTGTGAAAATTTTCGTGTTGATAATGTAATGAAAAAGAGCTGGCATTAATTTGGACTCACCTAGAATTGATACAAAAGCAATGGAAAAACAACGGACTACAATATTAGTTGGCATAAATGGGGACCCAAATGATGGTCATTTTATGGGGACCCAAATGATGGTCATTTTGAGGGACCATGATGAAATTTTATTTTCAATTAATTTCCACAAGAAATCGTTTGTGTGGATAATAAATATTGAGACTCACTTTAATTTTCTTAAAATTTTAAGGTTCAGATATTAGTTAATAAATAGAAAAGACTTAATTGCATAAAAATTAATTAATCACATTAAAATTAAACATTTTTTTAAAGAACCATTAAATTAAACATAAAAATATGTTTACCAGCTTTAGAAAAAGTGAAAGATAATTAAGGACTATGTAGTTTTTAAGTATTAAAGAATTGTGTAAAAAATTTATACGATTACCATTAAAGTAATCAACTAATATAAATAAAAGGTCTCTCTATCTAACCCCAAATAAAAAATGAGTTAAACAATCCGTCTTAATTCACCATTGAAATTAAGACAATATTTAATTGTATCATTAATATAGTTCTTATCATACTTAACACATTCACACCTATATCTCTCACATCATCTATTGCTACAATTAAATTATCATAATGGTTAATACTTTTACAATATTTTGTTACTGTTTTATGAAATTTTAAGAAGAAACAAATATGTCTATTATTTTAAACATCAAATTACTTTATAAAATACTACAAAATGAACGATGTTCAAGCTTGCTAGGGATAAAACATATTTTATTTTTTCAACATTAATATTTCTGTATTGCATTATAATTAACATACAACTTATTTTTTTAAAAATTAATATTTTGTATTTTAAAAAGTACATTATAATTAACATACAAATTATTTAAATTATTTTTTAAAATTAATTAAAAATCATAAAATTTCATAATAAATTCATGGTTTAAAAACTAAAATTAATTAAATAAATTAGCGTATAATGCATTTTCAATACAACTACAAAATAAATCCACTTTTCTTTAACCTAAATTATACTACACATGGTAATTAATTTGTGTTTTTAAAATCAAATTATTTTTAACTAGTGAAAACACAAACGATATTGTGCCTGTGTATTCGAATATCTATTTTGATATGTTATAATAATTTTAGAGTTTTAATTTAATATATTTTTTAATAACATATGGAATATAAATAATTTATTGTGTCATTTTGTGTATAATAATTTTAGTTTAGTATGTTTTTTGTTTATGTTAGCATGATAGAAACATGTTAGATTATCAACAAATATGTAAAATTTACAATTAATTTGAGAAAATAGAGATAAAAGAGCGTTTGAATAGAATTAAACATATTGTTGCTAATGCGTTTTCGTATTTCTATTAAAATTTTTTAGGATCAAAGGTATTAAGGAAAGTTGATTTGTAGTAAGGTAGAACTTGTGAAGATGTCTATTTATTAATATGAGAAGAAATAATAATGTTTAAAAGAGTAAAATAATTATAAAATGTGAACATCAAAACGTCTTATTTCTATTATAGATAGTATAATAATTAAGTATATTTGATATAAATGTTTTAAATTTTTTTAATGTTATAAGATTGCTCTAGTAATAAAATTTATATTTTGGAGAGAAATGTTGCGCAATTGAATTTCTCTTTTAACAAATTAATTTATTTTTTAATTTTTAAATAAATACAAGAATATAATAAATATTTTGAAAAATAAACCTATTTTTTTTATTCTTTATTAATAGTATAGATGTAATAAAGTAACGGCATTTATTCACGTCCAAATTCTTATGTATAAAATCTGCATACTATATCAAGTTATTGAGGGGCATAATTGTAAGTTTCGTGGTATGATCTGATCTCATGCTATATATACACATAACCATGTTTTCTGTATAGTGCATCAAATCTGAATTTGAGTAAGCAAAGATGGCTGCTCCAAAGTTCCCTGTTGCATTCATCTCCCTAACCTTGTTCCTCCTTGTCCTCAACAAAGTGAACTCAACCGAAACCCAATCGTTTAACTTCGACCACTTCGAAGAGAATAGCAATGAATTGAACTTGCAACGTGACGCAAGTATTAAATCATCTGGGGTGTTAGAACTGACCAAGCTTACTAAAAATGGGAATCCAGTTTGGAAGTCCACTGGTCGTGCCCTATATGCTGAGCCTATCCACGTTTGGGACAGTACCACAGGCAACGTGGCCAGCTTCGAAACTCGCTTCAGCTTTAACATTACACAGCCCTATGCAGACCCTGAACCTGCTGATGGGTTAGCCTTCTTCATGGTACCACCAAACAGCCCGCAAGGTGAAGATGGAGGAAACCTCGGAGTATTCAAACCCGGAGGGGGATTAAATGCTTTTGCTGTTGAGTTTGACACTTTCCAAAACACATGGGATCCCCAAGTTCCACACATTGGAATAGATGTCAACTCCATAGTATCCTCCAAAACCCTACACTTTCAATTGGAGAATGGTGGAGTTGCAAATGTTGTCATAAAATATGATTCTCCCACAAAAATTTTAAATGTGGTCTTGGCTTTCCATTCAGTTGGAACCGTTTACACCCTCTCTAACATTGTGGATCTTAAGCAAGAGTTTCCCAATTCTGAATGGGTAAACGTTGGTCTCTCAGCTACCACCGGATACCAGAAAAATGCCGTTGAAACACACGAAATTATTTCTTGGTCTTTCACTTCCTCCTTGCAACAAACAAACAATGTTATTCCTACTTCGAACCACAACACGTTTGCTAGCTAAATGTCGTTGTTGTCTGTCACGTGAAGATATCTACAATAAGCACGTGACCTTATGCTATTTATGCTAATGTAGAAACAGTTACACTTGGAAGTTAGTATCCATATGTCACTATTTCTCCCGTATCTACCTTAAAAGAATATCTCTTTTTATCGTTTATTTTTTAAAATATTTATTCTATTCTTATATTTATTTTAAAATTATCTACACTATTAATAAAAGAAAATATTCCCTTTTGACGTTCACTTTTCAAAATACATATTATATCCTTATACTTATTTTAAAATTAAAAAATAAATTATTTTGTCATAAAAGGGACTTAAACTCACAACCTCTAACTTCCCAAACGTAAATTTTACAACTAGACCAACCTTATAACTTTAGCTAAAAAATTACTTTAAAACATTGATATTCAATATAGATAACTGTCCAACTATATCTATAATTTATAATATATGATATTATATTATATACTATATACTATATATTATATAATGAGAATATGACCTTTTGATGTGCACATTTTATGACTATTTTACCTTCTAAAAATTTTATGTTTGTTCTCACTTTCGCAAATATAACTTCTCTCTATTAATATAACCACATTTTCACAATTTCTACCTTATAAAAAATCAATTTTCCTTAAACATGATTAATATATGCAAGTGCGACAATATTTTCAATTCTATTCAAACTCTCTTCTTTTTCCATTTTTTCATATTCATTGCATATTTGACATATTTATTGATGATCGATATATTTTTATCATGTTATCATAAATAAAAAATATGAGATTAACAAAACATATTTTAAAACGTGTTGCATAATAATTTATATTTCAAACTATAAAAGTTTACAAAAAATATTAAATTAAAACCGTAAAATTATTATAACAAATTAAAATAGAAATATGAATACATAGGTGTCATGTTTTTGCTAGTTAAATAATAAGAGCAAATTATGCTCAATCTACAAAGGTTAGATAAATCTTCGAGTTGTAAGATATGGACTCTTCATTAAATATTGCTATGTATATTTCGTTATATTAAAATATGTGAAATTAATTTAAATTCATAATAAATTTATTAAAAAATGTAAAGTTCATTTAAAGTAATATAAAAATGTAGAATCTACAAAAAAATAACTTAAAAATTTATAGATGAATTCGTCATTACAAACACTTATGATAATGTTACCTTCTATGGTCAAATTGTGTGTACCAATATTTAATATCATCTTACTTACAACATAACTATAGGGTTTATAAGATCGACTGGATTTTAACCCACCAATAAATATCAAATAAGTCGTTAAACGAAATTTCACTTACGACTTGTAACCTGAATTACAATCATATCCATAATTCTTTAAAACTGCATTCCCAACCAAAGAATCGAATGATAGAAGATTCAATACACTTTACACAATTTAATAGGGAAACCAATCGTGCTTGCCTTTTAAGAGAGATTTATAAGTTTATTTAAGTTACTTAAAGCAATAGGTTCACTTTCAGATAGATTAATTACTTATTGCTTTAGGGACATAACAACATAAAAAGTTTATTAGGACCAAATACTATTTTTTTATGGAGATTAAAATAAAATTTAACAATTTATTAGGACTAAAAACATGCTTAATTTTTCTTATTTTCATACTCAATTTCTATGTCTCCAACACATGTCAATAACCTGTTTCTATCTACAAATATTATTAACATTGAGACTTTAATTTGCAATAATCTTCCCCTTTGTTGTTCTCCAAAATAAACCCCTGCTACTTTCACAGTTCTTTACAATACATTTTATTGCGTTTTTTAACCTTACATACTAATATTTTTATTTAATATTTCTAATTATTAAAATCTCATCTAAATAATTGAAATATTTGTCCATTACTAAATTTTTTATTTTGAGATTGAAAATCTTAAGTAGATAATAAAGAAAATGCAAGTCATAAATTCCATTGACATTTTCCAATCAAATTAATACTACAACACTCCTTAGCAGTCCCTACAATTAGAACGTTAAACATGTCTATACAAACAAAAATTAAGGATAAAATATTAAATAATTAAATATCATTAAAAATTAAACATTATTTTTATATTCTAATAATATGGCCCTTTTATAAGTTACTAAGTTATAAAAGTACTAAAACAAAAGAATATTACTTCATAAATAAAATAAATCATATTAACGAGCATTATACTTGCATAGATCTTATAATTGGAAAACTTGTTCATATTATTAAAATTTTATTAATGAAAATAAAAAAATAATATATTCTAATTATATTTTGAGTTTTTAAAATAAAAACAAAATACTGAAAAACAAAATTACTTTCAGTTGTTTCTGTTTTTTAGTTTTTAAAAATTAAAAAGCAGAATTATTTTTAAAATTGTTTTTAGAAAATACTACCTAAACAAATTTTTTAATTTTTAAATACTAAAATACTAAAAACAATTTTATCAAACTGTTATCAAACAAGTACTAAAATCTCTCTATATTATACAAGTGTTTGGCCTCGAGGGAAGTTTGAAAATGGCCTTCTATCGAGGTCTTATCACGCTTAATTATTGAAAGATTTAATAACCTATATCTACATTTATAGTTTCGAGAATTCGACATACCAAGGTCTTGTGTGCAATCAGTGTTTTAGTATGTTTGAGAACTTTGTTTAGTTGCTTGTGTTTGTTATCCTAGTTTTAAGTACAGCCTATCTGGTGTACGCATGTACAAAAAACGATAAAAGTAGTACCTTGACAGGTTTTATATGTAGGTAAGGAAAAGATAAAATTCTTAAAACTAAATAAACAAGGTAATAAGTGAGGTGTCTACATAATACATAATATTAAGGTAAACAAGAAATTAACTCAAATTAATGAATTCTTGAAACTTTGTAGAATATACACCAAATGATCCCAAATTTTATCATTGCAGCATATATTTTATATATATATATATATATATATATTATATTGTATTGTGAATGCATAATCTTTGTTTGAATCTCTACCAACTTCAACTTCAATCACTTCATTAATTTCTATCGGGCAATAATTTGGAAAAATGTTCTATTTCAAGGATCATTTAAAACTTTATGAAGATCATTGAGAGGAGATAGCTAGACATGATAATGGGGAGCTTGAAGATCAATGCATATGCAAGAGTAGATTTAAAAGAAATATGTAGCGTCATAATTTAGATTTAATAGTTGAGAATAGGAAATATAAAAATCCAAAGGCAGCATATGTCTTGAAGAATAATCAAAGAAATACAGTTTGTGAGTGGATAAAACAATTAAGATTTCCAGATGGATATGCATATAACATATAATGTTGCATTGATATAGATGAGAGTAACATTTATGGAATCAAAAGTCATAATTGTCATGATTTATGAAAAGACTAATTCCTTTGGCTTTTTGTGACATGTTGCCAAAACAAATATGGACAGTATTAGCCAAGCTAAGCTTGTTATTCAAAGAAATATGCACCCATGAGATATGTGCTTCCATGATGGACAATGCTAAGCTTTCAATTATTGAAACAATCTACAAGCTTGAAAAGATATTTCCACTAGATTTTTTTATTCTATGGAACATTTGGTAGTACATCTTCCATATGAAGCTAAGGTTGAAGGACCTGTGCAATATAGATGGATACGTCCATTTGAGAGGTGTAGCTATACTTGAAAAAGAAGGTTCAAAATAAGGCAAGGGTTGAAGGATCCATTTGTGAAGCATACAATATGGAAGAAATTTCTAATTTTTCTTCTATACATTTTCATCCAACTATACAAACAAGACACACTTAAGTTTCTCAAAATGATGATGGCGGTGAAGATATTGATGTTGATGATAAGTTGTCAATATTTAGATAATCATGTCATCCTATTGGCAAGGGTAAAAAAATAATCTTATCATATAAAGAGCTTGATATTGTTGTCACATATGTTCTAGTAAATTGAAAAGAAGTTGAACCTTATCTAGAGTAAGTTAGATTCCTAATTTCTAAATTTTGTAATTTACTATTATAATAGTTTCCTTATTAGTTATATTAATTTATTAGAAAATTTGAGGATTCTCTAAGGCAAACAAATCCCCATATCAACGAGGATCAAATAGTGGAAACTCGAGATAATGACTTCAGTAGGTGGTTGAAACATCAAGTGAGTCATCTTACTCATCTATATTAATAAAGAGAATTCTTATTTTTTATGTTCACTTTTGAAAATACCTTTTCGGCTCATTTTAAAAACAAAAACAAAAACTATGTTGTTAAAAGAGAGATTCAAAACCTCAACCTCTCTCTCTTCCATATATGGATTTTGCCACTAAACCAACCTTATAATTTAAAAAAAACTACTTTGAAATATTTATATCCAACATAATTAATTGTCATACTACAGATATAGTATATAATATAATAAAATATTTTGATGTCCACTTTTTTATGTCCCCCTTTATATATATAATATCAATACTATTAATAAACAGAATTCTCCTTAATGTTCACTTTTCAAAATACATATTATACTTTTTTAAAAAACAAAAGGAAAAAACTATTTTGTTAAAAGAGAGGTTTTAACCCTCAATTTATCCCTCCTCAATAAATGGACTTTGCTACTAGACCAAACTTATAACTTTAAGAAAAAAATTACTTAAACTATTTATATACAACATACATACTTATCCTACTATATCTATAATCTATAATATTATATACTATATCTATAATATATAATATTAATAAAGCAAATTCTCCCTTTTGATGTCCACTTTTCAAAATACCTATTCTACCGTTTTTAAAAAACAAAAAGAAAAAACTATTTTGTTAAAAGGGAGATTCAAATCTTCCACCTCACCCCTCCTCCATATATGGATTTTGTTACTAAACCAACCTTATAACTTTAAGAAAGAAACTACTTTAAAATATTTATATACAACATACATAATTGTCTTACTGTATCTATAATATATAATATTATATACTATATTTATACTATCAATAAAGAGAATTTTCCCCTTTGTTGTTCACTCTTCAAAATTAGTATTTTACCCTATTTAAAAAACAAAAAGAAAAAGCTATTTTGTTAAAAGAGAGATTTGAACCTTCCACTCCTCAATATATAGACTTTACCAATAAACCAACCTCATACCTTTAAGAAAAAAAATACTTTAAAATAGCTATTCTACCCTTTTTAAAAAACAAAAGAAAAAATTATTTTGATAAAAAAGAGATTTGAACCCTCAGCCTCTCCCTTCTCCCTATATGGACCTTCCCACTAAATCAACCTTATAACTTTAAGAAAAAAACTACTATAAAATATTTATATCCAATATACATATGTGTCCTACTATATATGTAATCTATAATATTATATATACTAGCAAAAACACAGACGTTGTTGTGCCTGTATATTTGCATTTCTATTTTTATATATTATAAAAATTTTAGGGTTTTTATTTAATATATTTGGTAATAAAATGAAAGAATATAAATAATTCATTATGTCATTTTGCATATAATAATTTTAGTTTAATATATTTTTAAATAATTTGGTTAAATTTATATTTTTTTTTATAATAACATGATAAAAATTTACCATAAATATATAAAATCTTAGAAGACTATGGAAGCTTTTACTAGCCACGAAGTTGCATATTTCTAATTCTGAAGAACATGGTGTTGAGTTTAATGTTAAACGAAACATAGAAATGATATATAAAAAAAATTTCGTTTTTAGTAAGCAATGAATATATTAATAGGAGCACTAGAGGTGCAATAGTACAACCAAGAAAAGCAATTATACAATGATAGCAAACCCTCCGGATAAGAGGATGATTTGAGCATATGAGTGGTTAACATGTATTAGGAATCTAATAAACTTTAACCACAATGATACAGTAGATAATAACCAAAAACAAGGAGCAAAACACAACAAAAAGAAAGACACCCTAATTATGATAACAGCAAAAAACAACACTAATTTACCAAGACACCAGAAAAGATATGGTATAACATGACAATAGTTGATCCTGCCACCATTTGCAGTTCCTAGAATTCATCAGACAAATCTAGCTTCTTTTCACAATACACACATATCCTAGCATATTACCCAGGTTGTACTACTACAAGTGAAAATGAAAGTTCTAGCAAATGAGGCATATCAAGACATACATGCATCAGTGGCTATATAATTGGAATTCCAAATATAGAAGCAGAGGCAACTGCATTACACCAATAAAGACAGTCTGATGCACTGCCTTGATCTCTTCAACCAAGGTTCCTTCCTTTAAGAAAATGGAGGATGAAGAGGTTAGAAATGGGAGAGGGTTGACGCCACTTTCTAGGAGAAAGATGAGTCAAAAAATTTTATGTTGCTTGCCACAAGGGAGAGGTCCCTTGATAAAAGCTTTAAGGGAGAGATTCCTCAAGAGAGAGGATTCTCAATGACACTCAAGAATAAATTGCTAAAAAAGAGTCTTACTTCATTCAATCAAGTGTGATTTGTACAAGAGAGACTGGGTGTATTTATAGCCCAAAAAGGGAGCAAGGCACTCAAAACTAGGCAATGTGGGACTTGGGCCTAATTAGTATTAGGAGCACTAATCCCTCTTACGCCCACTAAAAATGGTGCCTAGCCTTAAGCTAGGGAGTGTCACGGCCTAATCAAGGGGGTGTGGAAAGAGATCCACACTCCTTTGTGTTATTAGGCCCTTTACTCCCATCACTTCCCTTCCTAAGCTAATTACACCCTAAACTCTAGAAACTAAAATAAATGGCCAAAATACAAGACCTAAAAGGGAATTAAAAGCTAATTAATATTTACAAGAGGCAAACTAAGGACTATAGCCTAAAATATCTATCTCCATCATGAGCTGGGGTCTTGATGAGTCTTTCTGGGCCAAGTCCTCTACAATCCTCCTAGCTATTGCCCTAGTGATAGGGCCCTTGATAGGTAGGATTGCATCACAGTCCTTATGATGTATAGAATTTATCCTTACCATAGCACTTTTATGCAACAATCAACAACATACGTCACCTCCATTTGGAAACACTATCAACAGTAGTATTCTCCTCCAAGCACACTGACGGAAGGGGAAATATAAACTGAAACAACACTATTAATCCATATATAGACCTAAGCAACACCTGTGGAGGCTTACCACAGATCAAATGAAAACCTGCAATCTTTACAACCACTTTTAAGCCAGCTCCATGCCAGGAATAGGACTCCCTCTCCATGGAGTTGCAATCAAAGTTGCAATTTCTAAAAATATAATTATTTTTGTATTTCCAAATAGTTGATACCGCTGCTAGCCAGATGGTCATCCACCACTATTTATTTTAGGGGTTACCAATCCAAAGTTGATGTTGCAATAAGTGTTGCCCTACAAACGAAGGGGTGATCAGTGACAATCCAATTCGCCTATACCAAGAATCCCATATTTTCTTTGCCACATCACACGGGAAGAACAAATTGTCTGCTGATTCCAAGGCTTTTTTGCAGAATACACACAATAAGTCTTCTTGGCTAAAAATGACTCCTCTTTTGATGAGGTTTGCCATAGTAAGGAGCCTATTTCTAAGCACCCAACAACCTAGAAAGAGAATTTGGGGGGGGGGGGTGATTTATGTCCCAAAGTAGTTTAAATATGTCTCACTGCTATTCATCGGACACCCATTCCTGAAGACCTGCATAAGAAGAAATAGTATA